>JADRCC010566910.1:0-13573 GCA_019843855.1 Hylomyscus alleni
AAAAAACCATATCATATTCTCAATATTGAGGTTTTTAATTACTGAATTAAATACATCCTGTTTATTTGGTTAAAATTATATAAAGTAGAACTTTCCCTTCTATTTGCATAACAAAGTAAGTGAAGATAATTAATTGCTTAAAGGTAAGAAATTTCTCTATGTCATAGTTCTGAGTGTTTAAAAGTGGTCCTCAGTATCTGCTGAAATCCAATGAGGACTTAAAGGCCGATACTGTCACAGTGGCAATAGAAGAAAGATAAAATTACTGAATATGATGAGATATTAAAGCAAGGAAAAGTTTTTTAAATTAAAATATCAACCAGATATTTTTAATGTCAACAATTTATTTTTGTCCTTTAAAAAGTCCCATTATCTCTAAGGAAAAAAAAACACATTTGAAGAGGAAAAAATAAACATAAGAAAACAAATGAATACACAAACACAAGGACCTGAAGTTGACTCTAAATGACAAATAAAGACAGGTTGATTTTGAACCTTGAACCTGCTTTTCTTCTGTGTTACACTGGTTACAGGCTTGCTATTGCGTCCCTTTGGACTTAGACCAGGAGGTTCATTGTCTTAAGAACATTTGTAGGCAGTGGCTTTGCTTAGGCATTTCTTTCTTATCACCTGTGCTGGGAGCATAACATTAAGTTTTCTGCAATGAAGGACATGAAAACACCATTATAGTTCCTGTAATAGTACCAAAGGAAGAATATTAATTATGGTGCCAATTTCAACCTTATTTTAAGCCTGTATGAGGCATAAAGGCAATAGCAAGCTTTGAGTCAAGGTGTTTTCTATTTCTTTTTAGATGCTACATCTTTACACTAATAGGTGGAAGGCCTCTGTTGAGCTGAGGTTCTGGTTTTCAATACCACCGTGAGAAAGTTACTTGTGTGAGACAGTCCATCAAATGCAAAATCCACAGGTTTTTATTTATCAATGTCCGTTGAAGTGTTAATCAAGTTATTTACCAAATTGGCAGGAATTCAATATAGTCCCTGAAAAAGCCACGATTAGAGTTCAATAGAGCATTACAAAATGGGTCAGTGAAGCCCAGAAGCCTGTTATGTGCTGCTGTCATTGAACATTTCCAGAGCACAAAAGTTGAAGTTGATGTTGGTTGTGAATGGGACATAGGACAGTGGAGGGACTGAGTGGGAAGCACATTTAAGGTGGAGAAATAACTACAGTAGGAACGCCTTGGACAGAGGAAATATCCCTAGTGATAAATGTTCTCATCCCTCCTAAGGAAACCACATGATCATCAGGACCCTCTCTGTTCATAACAGATGACATAATGGGTAGAATAAAATTGAAGGGCCAATGGGCTGCAGATTTCGAACCCTTAAGAGTAACTGTGAACGTATTGTTGGCCATATCAAAACGAAGTTAAGTTGTGGTCATCTACATGGTCTTACGTACTGATTAGCAAAGTATGAGTATGGGGTAAGAGAATGGGCAATATTATCATTGTGGTCTGAATATTAAATGACCCACACACTCTCACGTATTTGAACACTAGCTGACGGTGCTGTTTAGGAGGGTTACAAGATGTTTAGACTGTGGAGCTTTGCTGCAAAAAGTATGTCACCGGGGGCAGGCTTTGAGGGTTTATAGCTTAGCTCCACTTTCTCTTACCTTTATGCTTCCTAAATGCTTGGTTGGCTTCCTACTAATGCTGGTATGTCTTCCCTACATTAATGGTCTGCTTTTCTTCTGGATGTGCAACCCCAAACAACCACCCTCCCTTTCCCGCTAAATGGCTTCCCCACATCAGCATTTTATTACAGCAACAGAAAAGAAACAAATAAATCGCTACCATAAAAGTGGTATTGGTACTCTGAATGTGCTGATTTCGGGGTGGTTGAAGAAGACTTTGGAACTCTTGACTGAAAAAGCTGTGGCTGAGCCCAATGGGCTCTATCTATGAGCACTGGTCAAGTGCTCTGAAATAATAAGATTTCAGAGGCAAACAAAAACTTTATTATCAGCTGGGCTAGGGGCCATTAAGTGATATTTTGGCAAAGCATTTGGCTACCTTCTGCCTGTGTGCTAACAGACTAGGTGAGACAAAATTTAAAAGTAATGAACTTCTATGATAGAGGAAAACTTAAGACAGCATTTATGTGGTGTTATTATTATTACTGGTTATTATTGGTTATTATTGGTTACTTTTATGCAAGGCTAAAATGAATAATAGTAGTCAGTATGGGAGAATAAAATAAAAGATAACGTCCAGTTTATAGATAAAAACAGTAACAGGTTGGGTAGTTTTTCTCAACTTCACACACATATCTGGGAAGAAGAAATCTTAATCGAGAGAATGCTTCCATAAGGTTAGCCTGTAGACAAATTTCTTGCTTGATGGTTCACCTAGAAGATCCCAGCTCACTGGTAGTCCTGGGTTCTAAATGTAAGTAGGCTGAGCAAGCCTTGGGGGTAGGTTAAGAATCATGTTCCTCCATGGTCTTGGCGTCACCTTCTGCTCCTGGTGTCCTGCGTTGGATGCCCCTCAATGGTGGACTACAAACTGTAAGGTGAAACAAACCTTTTCATGCCAGAGTTGCTTTTGGTCACGGTGTTTTTCACAGTAGAAACCTAACGGACAACGAGGAAGCATAAGGTTGTAGCTAAGACATACAGAAAAGAGGCTTTAAAAAACAGGAGCCTGATATCGCTGTCTCCGGAGAGGCTCTGACAGGACCCGACTAATACAGAAGTAGAGGCTCACAGCCATCCATTGGACTGAGTACAGGGTCCCCAATGAAGGAGCTAGAGAAAGGACCCAAGGAGCTGAAGGGTTTGCAGCCTCTTAGCACGAACAACAATATGGACTAACTAGTACCCTCAGAGCTCCCAGGGACTAAACCACCAACCAAAGAATACACATGGGGAGACTCATGGTTCCAGCAGCATGTATATAGCAGAGGATGGCCAAATCGGTCATCAATGGGAGGAGAGGCCCTTGGCCCTGTGAAGGTTCTGTGCCCCAGTGTAGGGGAATGACAGGGCCAGAAAGCAAGAGGGGATGGGATGGTGTGAGGAGGAAGGGGGAGGGAACAGTTTTTGGGTTTATTTTATTTTTTTCGTATTTTGTTTTCTTTTTCGTTTTTCTTTAGGAGGGGAACCTGGGAAAGGAAATATTGTAAATAAAGAAAACAACTAAAAAAAAAAAAAAAAGAAGAAGAAGAACAGTAGTTTCCTGCTCTGTATGGAACAGCAGAAGGCTACCCGGAAAGGAAAGATTGATTCTTCCCACCACAGCTCGCTTGTGAAAAATAGGGCCTAAGGGGTCTTCTGTTTCTAGGGAAGCTTTTGCTAGCCCCAACCTAAGATGCTGCTTCAAGGTGGTTTAAAGGGAGCAGGAGTCTTTGAGTGAGCAGCAGAATTCGAGAACTTTCCTTGTTATTTTGTGTACAGTATATATCTTTATTTTGGAGAAAGATGCAAAATTGTGGGCTTTTCCTTTGCCGAGGCCGGGAGACTTGTGGCAGCATACGACCCCTGTAGGGAGCCACTGTTCTCTTGCAGGGTACTCAGTGAGCTTTTTTTCATATTCTTTTTTTTAAAAGATTTATTTATTTATTTTATGTGTATGAGTACACTGTAGCTGTACAGATGGCCGTGAACCATCATGTGGCTGCTGGGAATTGAACTAGGGGCCACTCACACCGGCCCCTACTGTAATACACTGTAGCTGTCTTCAGACGCACCAGAAGAGGGCGTCATATCTCATTACGGGTGGCTGTGAGCAACCATGTGGTTGCTGGGATACGAACTCAGGACCTTCGGAAGAGTAGTCAGTGTTCTTACCCTCTGAGCCATCTCGCCAGCCCCTATTTTTCATATTCTGAAGGGTGAATTCATTTATCTTGTCCCTCTTAATAGTAACAATCATTGGGATAGCAATTAGCTTCTGAGGTCTTGAATTTAGGGCACTAGCACAGGTTTTTAAACTGGCACATGGGCTCCTAGGTTACAGAGATAACAATATTAGGCAAGGAGAAGAGCAATGAGTGATGCAGGATCTCGGGTTAATGAAAGTGTCTATAAAGGGGATATGGGTCCATGATCATTAACAGGGCTTCCAAGATCTTTGCATTCTTATTTCTGAGTGTTTTTGCCCTAGGTAGGGAGAGGTAGATGGTGTGGAGCGGTCAGTTTAAAGATCAGCTTTCCAACTGATCCATAACCATCTGTTTGAAGAAGGGGGCAGGTTAGGACAGAGGAGGAGGGGAAGGATACAAGAGGCAAAGACAATATATGACAAACGGGTTCCCTTTTTTTTCCCCTCTTCACAAGGCTATGTAGCCAGCACTTTGTGACTGAAATACAAGGTCAGTTATCACAGTCCAGTCTCCAGGGTGTTCAGTCTACTGGTGAATTCTGAACTTCTGTACACATGACCATGGCTGGGCATCGGGTTCTGCTCCTAGTGAGCTTCTGTCTCCATGGGTTCCTTCTCTCAGAGGCTGCAAAAATACTGACTATATCCACAATGGGTAAGTGCTTTCTGTTGGATTATAGCAAAGTTTTCCATTAGGGAAGTGAAAACTTACCTTGGGAGATTACAGAGGGAAACAGGGTCTCTAGGAGGTGGCGTAGAGGACCTGTAGGGATATGCTGACAGAATTTCACTAAGATGTAATAAGCCTGTGTGATTTCCTATATTTAAACCATTTATAATGTACAGGACAGACTAGGGTAAAGGCATATCATTTCCAACTCATATTAAGTTGTTTTAAAATGTTACCATCTGAAAAAACATTTTAAGATTGTCAACCTGTGTCTCAGAGTTCTGTAGAATCTGACCCAAAAGATAGGAGAGCAAAGCATATAGACCATCCGAGAGTTTCTGTGTCTTCTATGCCACCATAGGCACTGACTGGCTATTCAAGGGTGCCAGTGAAGAATCAGGATTTTAGAAACAGTGGTGGTCAAGTTTCTCCAAAAGAATTAGTGACTTAATGCATAGCTTGTTATAAACCACTGGCCATTGGCTCTGCTTACAGCAACAGATTACTCTGCTGTGACTTACAAACTCAGTAATCTAAGAATAAGTGAATACTTCATCTTGTTCTAATTATAAGCACTTCAGCCTTGGGTCCTACTTGGCTCTTATGAGAAGATATTGAAAATACATCTTTAACAGCTAACAATAAATAAGCTGCTTTTTGCCTCTATTGACTGGTTCATAACTATTCCAACAGGGCAACAGGTTCATGCAAAATAATGGTTTTATTTATAAGTGCTGTAAAAGTATTACCTGTTAAAAAGGTCGAATATGGAAGGGTTTGGTATAAGCTTGAGACCCCCAGAATAACTTCAATGGTAAGGACAAGCCATTCAAAGTCTTACCTGAAACTTATTATGGGTGCACACAGTAAAACTGGCAAGTTCATTATCCATCCTCAAGAAGATTCTTGAATATTTTGTGTTTACCTAACTTCCTCAAAAGTTTTAAATGATGCAGGACTGGCATTTAACTTTATGGAAGGAAAATTATTTCTGTATATTTACATAAGCACACAGAATACAAAACTTTTACTGAAAATGACAGTTTACCAGTTTGCCTCACTTTCAACACATAGACTCTGAGGATCTTGGTACTGAAGAGAAGCAGAGTGTGTAATCTTGATTCAGTCTTACAATTGGTTCTCTGAATGGAGAAAAGAGTCCAGTACTTGCGCTGTCCATTGCAGGATCATTTCGTATCAAATTCCACATAAAAAAAATCCAGCATTATATTATGGAGTACCTTTATAGTGGAGATTTTCCAAACACTGCTACAATTTTTGTGAGTCTCATTTTCTGCTTCTTTTGGTCACGGTTCTTTGAGCCAAGCAAAGAAGAAGCAACATGAGATCTCACTGCTTTCTGCCTCTTTTTCAGGGAACAGGCTGGTTTAGTTTGTACATTGAGAAACTTTCACATTTCTGCCAAGATGAAGTCTTAGCCGTGGAAATCTATGACTAGAATGTGCCTCGTGGGCATCATATTCACTCAGTACTCGTTCTTTCACCAAACAAGTATAAGCAAGGAGAGGTAGCAGCAATAATGATGTGGGAAGTATAATTTTTATGTCCCATATTAAATCAAGTCACATATATTTGGGCATTAAAAAGTCACTGCAGAAAACATATACAAATTCTGTAGGTGCATGCATGTATTTTAATTTATTTTTTTAATTATATATTTATTGTATGTATATGAGTACATTGTCTTCAGACACCCCAGAAGAGGGCATCAGATCCCATTACAGATGGTTGTGAGCCACTATGTGGTTGCTAGGATTTGAACTCAGGACCTCTGGAAGAGCAGTCAGTGCTCTTGACCACTGAGTCATCTCTCCAGCCCCCATGTATTTTAATTTAATCAACATGGTACTTTCAACTCAAAGAAAATCTGGCATCTCAGCTCTTTGAAATTCTAATTGACTTCTGTTCTTTGATAATATTCATTTTCTCTGATACTTGTAGACTCAAGAGTATTATCACAAAGAGAACATGGGCCTAAGAGAAGACATGAAAGTTATAACAGTGGTACTTCTGAAAACTCAGCCTTCTTTGTCTTTAGGATTCCAGGACTGCAAAGATGAAGTTGTCACAGTCTCCTTGTATCAATATCCACTGGGATTTCTCACAGTTACTCTGATGGCTATCCATTAAGAGTTAATGTACTATGTTGCAAAAGTCAGGTTCAAAAAGAGAAGCATCCATTTGAGTGTATTTGTTCTGGTTGTGCATCTATGGCTTTCTGGCCATAAGGTTAGGTGTTGAACACATCCTTTAGTGTTTTCATTTTTATTTTTAAAACTAACATATAGTTCCAGGAAGAGATCTCTGCGATAACTCTATTTGATGACAGAAACAAGCTCTACTGTTGCTAAAGACTTACAAAACACTCACCAAAATCAACTTGGGGGGAAAAATATTTATTTAGCTTACATGTCAGAATCTGTCACCAAGGGAAGCCAAGGCAAGCAGAAACTGAAACAGAGAGCACAGAATTCTGCTTTCTGGCTTGCTTCCCATTGCTTGCTCAGCCTGCTTTCCTTTACAACCCAGGACCAACCTGCACCACACCCAGTGGGGTAGGCCCTTCCACATCAATCATTAGTAGAGCAAATGCATAACAGATAGGCCCACAGGTAAATCTAATAGAGACAGTTCTTCAATCGAGGTTCTATTACCCTGGGCTACTCTAGTATCTCCATGTCTGCCTCTGTACTCTGTGCAGCTTCATGTGTTTTACAGGCTAATTTGTGAGGATTTCCATTTCCTCTAGGAAACTACTGCATTATTATTAGAGATCTTGCTCCTGTTTTTATTACATTAAACTTTATTTTGCTTCTAGGTGGAAGCCATTATTTCATGATAGATTCCATTTCACAAATTTTTCAGGATCATGGTCACCAGGTAACAAGTCTTATCCCCAAAACAGCATTTGTGCAAGGTATTAATTACCATTTTCTACTTCAAGTAAAAAAAATTTCCCATAGAACTATTCATTTTTATTAAGTTTTTTTTTATTGGTTACTTTGTTTGTTTATATTTCAAATGTTTCTCTTCCAGGTTTCCCCTCCTCAACGCCCCCATCCCACCCTCTTCTTCCTGCTTCTATGAGGGTGCTCCCCCATCAACCCACCACCTCCCACCTTACCACCCTAGCATCCCACTATGCTGAGGCATCGAGCTTCTACTCGCATTGATGCCAGATAAGGCCATCTTCTGCTACATATGCAGCTGCAGCCATGGGTCCCTCCATATGTACTCTTTGGTTCGTGGTTTAGTCCCTAAGAGTTCTGGTGGGTCCCGTTAGTTGATATTGTTGTTTTTCCTATGGAGTTGCAAACTCCTTCAGCTACTTCAGTACTTCTAAAACCTCCATTGGGGTCCCTATTTTCAGTCTGATGGTTGGCTGTGAGCAGCCACATCTGTATTGGTCAGGCTCTGGCAGGGTCTCAGGGGTCAGCTATACCAGGCTCCGGTCAGCCAGCACTTCTTGGCATTAGCAATAGTGTCTGGGTTTGGTGTCTGCAGATGGGGTGGATTCCTAAGTGGGAAAGTCTCTGGATGGCCTTTCCTTCAGTTTCTGCTCTACTCTTTGTTCCTGCATTTCCTTTAGACAGGAGCAATTCTGGGTTAATATTTTTGAGACAGGTGGGTGGCCCTATCCCTCAAACATGGGCCGTGCCTATCCACTGGATATGGTCTCTACAGGTTCTATTTCCCCTTTGTTGGGTATTTCAGCTAATGTCATCTCTGTTGGGTCCTGGGAACCTCTTGCTTCCTTGGCATCTGGGACTTTCTAGTGGATAACCCTAGCTCCCCATTCCCGGTTGCTACACGCCTCCATTCAATTTCCTGACCTCCTATACTTCTCCCCTGTCTCCTCCCACATCTGATCCTGACTCCTTTCCCCCTCCCACTCCTCGACCCTTTCCAGGTCCCTCCTTCCCTGTACTTCCCACGATTATTTTGTTCTCCCTTCTAAGTAGGATTTAAGCATCCATATTTTGGTTTTCCTTCTTCTTGAGCTTCATGTGGTCTGTGAGTTGTATAATGGTATTCTGAACTTTTTGGCTAATATCCACTTATCAGTGAGTACATACCACATTCTTTCATGACTGGATTACCTCACTTGACGTGATATTTTCTAGTTCCATCCATTTCCCTGTGCTTTTATGAAGTCATTGTTTTTAATAGCTGAGTAGTACTCCATTGTGTAAATGAACCACATTTTCTGTATCCATTCCCCTGATAAGGGACATCTGGGGTGTTTCCTGCTTCTGGCTATTATAAATAAGGCCGCTATGAACATAGTGGAGCATTGTCCTTATTACATGTTGGAGCATCTTCTGGGTATATGCCCAGGAGTGGTATAGCTGGGTCTCAGGTAATACTATGTCAAATTTCCTGAGGAACCGCCAAACTGATTTCCAGAATGGTTGTACCAGCTTGCAATCCCACCAGCAATAGAGGAATGTTCCTCTTTCTCCACATCCTCAACAGAATCTGCTGTCACCTGAATTTAACGTATTTTGATCATGTTTGTCCCTCCTCCAAGTTCTTCCAGATCCTGCCCACCTCCCTAAGCATCCAACTTTATGTTCTTTTTCTCTCAAAACAAAATTTGAAAACCCTGATAATGAAAACAAATAAAAATCAATATGAGGAAAAATGCCCAAATAAAGCAAAATGAAACATAGATTCCATAAAAACAAAACAAAACAAAACTTGGAGTTTTTTTCCAATTACTCCTGGGCACAGTACCTACTCTGGAGTGGAGATAACATACCCAGTGACATTCCACTGAAGAAAATGTATTCCCCACACTCCCCTCCCCCCTGCAGTGGGTATCAGTTTCAGATACCTTCTTGGTTAGGAATGGGTTCTCCTGACTCTTTCCCCCTCTCAGTACTTCTTTCTCTCTGGCTTCAACCTGTGCAGGCTGTGTATGCGCTGCCACAGTCTGTGAGTTCATGTGTTTATCAGTCCTGTGGTGTCTAGAAGATACCATTTTCTAAGAAGTCAGGCACCACCCCTGGCTCTCATCATCTTTTTGTCTTTTCATGTGCTTAGAGCCTTGAGTCTTGAGAAGAGGGCTTTAAGGAAGACATTCCATTTAGGACTGAGTGTGCTGAAGTCTCTTGCTCTTTGCATACTGTCCAGTTGTGGATTTTTGCATTGACTCTTACATACTGCAAGACGAAGCTTCCTTGATGAGAGCTGAGCTACTCACTGATATAAGGGCACAACAATATGACATTAAGATTCATTTTATTGCTATGTTCAGAATTTTATTGCTATATTAGCAGAATAATAGTAGGTTTTGCTCGAGCCCTGCCTATGATCAGTCTAATCATTGGTTCTTGGTTTCTCTAGTTGTATCAGATATGGGTTCTATCTCATGGAGTGGTTAATTCAATCCAAAAGTGGTTGGTTGCTCCCATAACCTTTGGTCACTATTGCACTAGTAAATCTTACAGGCTGGTTGCTGTTGTAGGCCACAAGATTTGTAGCTGGATGATATTGATTATGACCTTTCTCCTTTTGGAGTGTACAGAGTATCTTGAAACATATAGTCAATAGGGATGAAACTTTTACTTATGTACCAGCTTGACTTCTCCACATTAGATGACATAAGTAATTGTATAGACTGAATGACGTCTTCTGTGTGTATAAGTTTTAAAAATTGCATTAGACACTACATTGGGCTTTCAACCATACTTATTGCTATAATTTCAAATGGATAGAATATATACTCAAATACTTCATGGTACAAGAATTTGGACTTCTAATGTAATGTAATTAAGAAGTGTTTATTTCAAAGAGGTGGGTTCTACTAGAAAGTTACTAATTTATGATGTTAAAAGATTATTTTGGTTATGAGAGAAAAGATCATTTTTCATTTTGAGTGGGTTTTTATGAAGAGAGGGCCTGCTCTTTCCTTTGTCTATTTCTTTTTTTTCTTTCTCATCCTCCTATCCCTCCACCCCTCCTTCTCTTCTTCTTTTAAAATTCTGTATTTTTTGATATTAGAATATAATTACACCATTTTCTCCTTCCCTTCCTCCATTGAAACCCTCCTGTGGTTGTTTGAACAAGAATGGCCCCCATAAGCTCATGTATTTGAATACTTGGTCACCAGAGAGTGGAACTGTTTGAAAGGATTAGGGGATATGACCTTGTCTGAGTAAGAATGGTCTTGTTGGATGAAGCCTGTTGCTGGAGGGTGGGGGTGGGCTTTGGGATTTCAAAAGCCCTCACTAGGCCCAGGCTCTCTCTTTGTCTGTGGATCAGAATGTGCAAAGATCTCAGCTACTGCTCCAGTGCTGGCCAGCTGCCATGATCTCTGGCATTATAATAATGGATTAAGGCTCTGAAACTGTAAGCAAGTCCTCAATTAATTGCTTCCTTTTATAAGACTTGCCATGATGATCATGGTGTCTCTTAATAATAATAATAGAACAGTGACTAGAGACATCTCCCATATAACTCTCCCTGCTGTCTTTCAAGCTCATAGCCTCTTTTATTAACTGTTGTTTTACACACACACACACACACACACACACACACACACACACATGTATGTGTGCATGTATGTATATGTGTATAGTTTTCTTACTCTACCATGATTTCTGCTATGTGATAACAGGTCTTTTGTTGTGACCTAGACAGAAAACCATCATCAAAGGACAGTCAGTTCACAACCTTGTACTTTTAGCTTCCAAAATGATGATCTAAACAAACTTTACTAAAACTGGAAAGAAGTTAAACTATCCTATTTTCAGATAACATGATCCTTATTTTGTTCCTTTAAAAATAATTTTAAAATTCACTTCACATTCCAACTTTAGCCTCCTTCCTCTCTCTTCTCAGTCCCATCCTTTCAAATTCCTTCCTCCATTACTCTCTTCATTTCTCTTTCAAGAAGGTAAAGCACCCCTTGGGTACTACCTCATCCTGGGATATCTAGTCCCAGTAGGACGAGGCACATCCTCTCCTGCTGAGGCCCAACTAGGCAGTCTAGGTAGGGGAAGGGGACCCAGTGGCAGGCAACAGAGTTAGAAACAGCCCCTGCTCCAATTCAGATGACATGACTCTAAACATGAAATACCCATTGACTATACCAAAACCTTTCTGGATCTAAGAAGGGGTGGTACAAAGTAGAGGCCTCAAGAATATTTTTAGTAAAGTTTTCCAGTGGTTGAAAAGAGATGGTTATCTAGATATAGGAGGAACATAGAAGGCCGAATGAACAGGACAAAAAAATTACATCAGATTAAAGTTAAAGCACTAAGTATGTAGAGAAAATAAATAATATTGAGTGCTGAGAGAGATAACATAAGCTTATATAAAACATTGTATTTCTCAACAAGCGAGACAAGAAATAGGATATTCTCACTCTGAATGGCAATAACTGTCAATGCAGGTTAGGATGTCTAGTAATGTATCCTTCATAATTGGAAGAGAAAGAAAGTCTTCCTATGACAACATAGGGATTCTTGACTACTAAGCCAGCATTACAAAGGGCACTGAAATAATAATATATAATGCAGAGAAAGAGCAACACATTTGAGGAGAAAGAATAAATTGCACTAGAACAGGTAAGTAAATAAAAATTAGGACATGCCAAATATTACAAGAACAACATAATGACATAAATAAATGCAGGCTTTTCAGCATTAACTATTAACGCTAACAGATGCAAATTTTCAATCAAAAACCACAGACTAGAATGTCTTGGGTTATAAAGTCAGGACTTACCCATTTGTCGCCATCAATCAACAACTTCTGCTCAGCAAAGTGAACAATTAACTGAGGAAACAACTACAAAGTAGTAGTAAACATTTGCTATATCTGAGGGTATTAATATTTAGAATATATAAAAATTGAAAACACTAAGTATCAATAAACCAGAAAGTTCAATTAATAAATGGCTAATTAATGGAAAAACTGACACTCCTTAAAAGATGATATATACATGCCCAGTTGCCATATGAAAAGCTATTGAACATCTCCAGTCATCAGGAAAATTCAAAGTCAAACTGCATCCAGATTAATTCCATGTTATCTCAGGGAGAGCAGCTATCACTAAAAACAAAAAACACCAGTGACTGAGGAAAAGGAACCCTCATACCATATTGGTAGGAATGTAAATTTGTTCACGCACTATGAACATGTAGGGCCCTCAAACAATACAATTACCATATGACTCTATTATACAATACTGGGGTAATACACAGAAGATTTTAAGTCAATATTTCACTCAGATATTTGCTTATGCATTTATTTCTAGCAGTCAAGTTTCAAATTCTCCTAGTTGTCTGTTAATAGAATACACAATAATTTCATTTCATTAAATTAACTAATTAATTTATATTTATTTTATTCATTAAAGAATGAAATTATGCCAATTTCATGAAAACAGGTGTAACTGAAAATTATAGTATTGAAAGAATTAATAAAGACAAATATTACATCTTTTCTTCCTCTTTGTGGATCATTGATTTAATATAGGTTATATATTACACATATATGCAATATATTATATAGACAAATATATATAAATTTTACATGAAATTAAAAGTGAGACTGTCTGGAGTATTGAAGTCAGAAATGAGGCATAATAGGGAAGGATTTGTAGAGTGAATGTGGTCAAAGCTTATAATATAGTGTTTGCAAAGTTCTTTTTTGTTTGTATGTATTTATGCATTTGTGTTTCTGTATGTTTGTGTGTTATGCATGTAGAAGAAGTAATGTATGCATATTACTATAGACCAGAGGTTAATGCCATGGGTCTCCCTTAACCACTCTCTAACCTGTTTTTGTCTGAGTCTTTTATTGGACATGCAGCTCATCAGTTCTGCCAGACTGACTGGCCTATAAAAGCTCCTTCCGCTTCTGCCTCCCTGCTCATAGGATTGCAGGCAAATATGACATGATTGGCTTTATTATGTGGGTTCTGGGTCAAAATCAGGTTCTTATGTTTGTGCAGCAAGTACTTTACCATCTCATCTATCTCTCTAGACCTCTAAATATTTTTATGACACCCTCATTAC
>JADRCC010566913.1:0-10509 GCA_019843855.1 Hylomyscus alleni
ATGTTTCTTCTGTGTTTATATATTTCTCTTTCTTTAGATTAAGGATATTTTCTTCTATGATGTTATTAAAATTTCTTTCTGAGCCTTTAACCTGAGAAGCTTTTCCTTCTTTTATTCTTATTATTCTTTGTTTGATCTTTTGATAATGTCCTAAATTTTCTAGATGTTTTCTGATAGAAACTTTTTAGATTTGGAATTTTCTTAGACCAATGTATCAATTTATTTTATGGTATGTTCTGTGCCTGAGATTCATTCTTTCATCTCTGTAAGTCTTCATATTTTTTTAATTTCCTCTTTGAAGGCCTCTATCTGTTTCATTATATTTTCCTGTATCTTTAAGGGATTTATTTCCAATTTGAAGCCCTCTATCATCTTCATAAGATGAGATTTAAAGTAATTGTCTTGCTGTTCAGGTATTTTAGGATACTCATTGCTTTTTGTAGTAGGAGAGCTGGGTTCTGATGGTGTCATATTAATTATGTGCTAACCTTTAGCAACTTGATTGTCTCTAGTGTTGACTAATCTGGTAGTCCCTGGTGGTTGCAGGTACTGCAGGTAGAGCTGGCAGCGTCTAATAGCAGCAGGCCTCTGATTGTCTTGAGTGACAACATACCTGTAATAAAACAGGCAGAACTTGGGTTTTTCTGATTAGCAACAGGCCTCCAGGAAGATCAGATGAGTTGGTTGTTCTGGAAGACATCTTACCTCCAAGGAAGCCTACTGAGATATGGCCCAGGGAGTGAAGTACAGATCACGGATTTCAGGTAATGAAATCAATAATTCTTAAATTATTAAGGGAAAGAAAAAAATATGATCTCTTCCATATTTCCAAATTTTTCTATGAAACTAGTATTACTTTATAAACTAGGTAAAGACAATGACAACAACAACAACTTTGCAATCTAATATACTTAATAAATATAGATGCTAACATCACAAATAAAAAGCAAATACAGAAATATGTCTAAAACTTATTCATCATAATCATCTTAGCTTTATCCTGGGAATGCAAGAATTACTTGACAAACATATTTTAGTAAATCACACAAATAGAAACTAACATGGTGCCTTTGATACTATGAATGCTGGGTCTCAGAGAAGAGATATTCAGTTCAGTTCCAACTCAGAAGACTCTGGGCCCTATGTCGGATGTATAGAGTGGCTTCAGCAATAGGGACTTACATTCCACCTCTAGGGAGGGAGACAACCAAGAATAATATCAATAACTTATACTGTGTTCTAGTCTGCTTGATAACTCTGACCAAGTTATCTAAGAGAGGGACTCTCAGGCCTAGTTTTGCTGGTGCCTTTCCTTCTTCCTCTTTCTTCTTCTCCTTCTCCTCCTCCTCCTCTTCTTCCTCACTTCCTTCTTCTTCCTCTTTCTCCTCCTTCTCTTCCCCCTCCTCTTCCTTCTTCTATCTTCTCTGGCTCCTCTTTCCCTGCCTCCTTTCCCCCTACCCCTTCTCCCATTTCTCCTCTTTTTCTTGTTATTTTTCTTTTACGTGTTTTTGGCTCTTTGAGGGAACATTTTCAGATCAGATTAGGAAATTTCACTTAAACTATTTATATACAGATACACAGAGATGTATGTTCATTACTTTTACTTTAGGTAAATATTTAGTATTGTGTTTCGTTATGACTTTTTTTCCTATGTTCTTGCTGTTAATTTATTCTCTATTCTCATTCGTCTGCATCTATCTCTTTCCTTACTCCCCAATTATTTTTCTTCTACTTTTTCTATTTCCCTGATCAAATAACTTGCACCCTGGTTGAGATGACTATTAAAGGCTGCTTTCATTTTATCCCATATATTGTATGCTGTGTTTTTACTTAAATTCCAGTTGAGAAAAATATTTATTACTTTTAGTAACCTCATTAAATAGCATGTTTATTAGTCAATATGAGTTCATATGTTTGATATAGCTTCTATTGTTTATTTTTTACATGTTTACTCAGATAGAAGAGAATAAGCTATTTCAGTTTTTCTATAATTTTTGCAACATGTGTTTTATCTTAATTATGACCTACTTTAAATAAGTTCCACTAGATCTTATAAGGAATAGCTATATTATATAGTTTGGATAAATGATCTATTCATGTCTGCTATCTTTTGTGTTTTTTTGAGGGGAGGGGTGGTCAACATATCTTTTAACAGGGTTCCATATAAAAGTGATGCATTCTCATGTTTCTGCTAATTGTGAACATTAGATCTGAGAGATTTTGTTTTATGAAATTGGGTGTACCCGAGCTCAGGGCATATGACTTTAGAACTGTAATTTGTTTCAGGGATTCATTATTTAATTGGAACAAAGTGGCTTCCTTTTGTGTTCTGACTACATTTGGGTTGAACCTTACTTTTCCCTATATTGGAATGGTGATACTGCTTGTTTTCTTCTACCATTTGCTTAAAATACTTCTCCAACCTTTCAATCCACATAGAGCTATTATCTTTCAGAGTGAGATGTATTTGTTGGGGAGGAAAATAGATTCAGTTTTTTTAAACTATTATGTTAGTCTGTGCCTTTTTACTGGGAAATGGAGACTATAAATGTTTAGAGTAATTAATGTTGATAATATTAAATTGATACTATTTGCTAATATCTATAATTTTATAAAATTTTTGTGTTTTTCTTAATGCTTGTTTTTTGAAATATTGTTTTAGCTTTGGTTCTTCTCTTATATTCTCTTAGATGTATATATTCTTCTCTTGACTCTGAAGCATTTACTCTAGTATTCTGTGAAGTGTCTGGCCAGTGATCATAAATTCCTTTAACCCACTTTTATCACTGATTGTTTTCTTTCTCTATCAATCACAGCAGAGAGGTTTCGTGATCTAGTAGTCTGAGTGAGCGTCTGTGCTCTTAAAATATATCAGATCTTAAAATATATAACCCAAGCCCTTTGGCTCTGAAAGTTTCTGTTGAGATGTGAGCTATTATTTTGTTATTTTCCTTCTCTTTTACTGTGACTGGGTGTTTCTTTCTTCCAGTTTTCTTTATATATTTTTTCTCTATAATTTATGTTAGAAATTTGGCTTGATGCTGAGGATTTTTTTTTGTTCCTATGTATTTGGTGTTCTGTGTGCCTCTTGCACCTGGATGAGCCTCTGCTCTGTGTAGTTGAATGCTATTATTGCATTGAAAATAATATTTGTCAGTGTAAAAGTTGCAAAGAAAGAAGACTAGAGAAGGCTGAAGCCATTATCCCTGAAAATATTCCACAATGTTTGGTTTCAAAATAAGATTAAGAAAACTTTCTAGCATACAACTCATTTTGGTTTTAAAGGATAACATGAGGATCAAGGTACAGTGAGTCACATCTGTAACCCAAGAACTAGAGGGGTCGAAGGAGGAAGATTCAGGACTGACCAGGTCCATTAGATAAAACAACAAAACAGTAAAAACAAAACAAAATGACTAAAACATGGCCCATCAACTTATGTAGTTCCATACAGAGTTTGGAGAGTAAGCACTTAGCAGCATCTGTGTTCTCAGGGGCAGACAAGCATGCCATAAATACACCAACAAACAAAGATAGAAGCAATATGTCATGCATGTGGTCAGTGGGCACATGTCTTCACTTCTTTGGACATGCATGAAGGCCAAATGTTGACATTTGGTGTCTTCTTCTTTTGCTGTTCACCTTATTATTTGAGCAAGTTTTTTCCATGAACTTAGAGCTTGCCAGTTTATATAGACTGGGAGTAACAATAAGACTGGGACCACCAGCCTAACTGACCTCTCTAGTGTTAAAATTATAGATGAATGTTGCCATTCTTGGCTTACAAGTTTTTAGATTAAAAAGAGTTTAGATAGTTTGAGTATGTGTTTGTGTGTGTGCATGCACATATATGTATGTATCCATGTGTACAAGCTTTTCTGTGTGGACAGGGAAGCCAGAGGTCAATATCAGGTGCTTTCCTATATTGCTACTCAGTTAATCTTTTGAATCAGAGTCTCTCACTGGATATAAACTTGTTAGTTTGGCTAGATCTGCTAAGTCAGAAGCCCCTGGGATCTTCTGGTCTCCAGTCTCTTATCAAGGTTACTGATGTGCATCCCTGTGCCTAGCTTCTGGGATTTGCTGCACAGCACAAATCTTGGGACATTCTGTTCATAATATTTTTAATAGTCTATGTTGCTACCATCGTGGGTAATATTGGGATGATTCTGGTCGTCAAGACTGATTCTTCCCTCCACATTCCCATGTGCTTTTTACTAAAACATCTAACCTTTGTTGATCTCTGATGTACCTCAGCTATTACTCCCAAGATGTTAAAAACCCTTCAGAAATAAAAGCATCCATCTCATTTATAAGATAAAGTGGCTTGTGTTCCCATCCTAATTATGTTATCCAAAATCCTGATTTCAGTTTCCTGCATGCAGGCTAAAGGAAGCCTAGTTGGCCAGCTAGTTGGCTCTGATTGGAAACTTACATTTCCAGCAGCCAATGTCTGTGTAGGCATTGTATTTTTACATTGAGACTTATGCATCAGAAGTTTAGATTGTGAGGATCAGTTTCTTCTTTCAATGAGAGTCTTTGTTGTATTCTGAAAGAATATATTGTAGTAGCTTTAAGATGTTTGTTTTTTTTTAATTTGTAAGATTGCTATTAAATTCTATGCATAGTCTTACCTTAACAGTATAAAATTGTTTATAGCTATTAACACTGTTCATCTATATACTGATTGCTGGATTATTTATGGTATTAATCTTGTTTCTTCACCACTGATCCTTCTATGATGATTGCCCTCTTTTGTGTGCTTCTTCTATCTTGGGACTATTTTGGACTAAATCCTGGCTCTGGGTCACATTCTTGGTAGATCTTTTGTTCTAGAAAAGATTTTGAATCTGGTTCCACTCAAGGAGAGGCTATAGCTTCTATTCTTACTCTGGCTGTGGATCAGACCCTATGTCAGTACCTATAAATTATTCTAGAATTAAGGTCTTACAATTTTACATATATTTCTTGCATATGTACATTGAGTAAATATTTGGTTTAGGAGAATAATTGTTATGAATGCATTAAACTGTTAATGTATGTACTAATATTTGGAAATCTTAGTTTCATAGGATAAATATTAAAATACTAGTGAGCATAAAGAATAGGTTTTTTTTTTTCAGAAAGTAATTTTTGTACACCCTCTCAAATTTACAAAATTCATTCCAACTAAAACTCAACAAACTTCAGAATTAGGGAATATTTTGAAATTTTATTTCAGAAAAAGACCATGTCTCAAAGAACAAGAATCCTTATTATAATTTCTATCCTACAAGAATTTAGGCTTAGAAATACACACAAGAAAATTTAACACACTTGAAAACCTACAGGCATCCCTCTTCCCTGGGACATCAAAAATCTCTATAGGATTAGGCACATCTTCTCCCACTGAGGCCAAAAAAGGCTGCCTCTGCTACATTTGTGACAAGGACCATGGACCAGCCCATATATTATTGTTGGTTGATGACTTAATCTCTGGAAGCTCCCAAGAGAGTCCAGATTAGTTGATATTGTTGGTCTTCATGTGGGGTTGTGGCCTCCTTCAGCTCCTTCAGTCCTCCCCTAACTCTTCCTCAGGGGTCCATGACCTCAGTGCAATGGTTGGTTGTAAGTATCTGTATGTATCAGTCAGTTGCTTGTAGAGCCATTCAGAGGACAGCCATGTTAGGCATCTGTCTGTAAGTACAACATAGCATCCATAATAATGTTAGGTTATGGTTCCTGCCAATGGGTTTTTTTCCCCAAGTTAGGCTAATCACTCAATGAACTTTCCTTATCTCTGTTCCATTTTTGTCTTTGCATTATTTTTATACAGGAAAAATTCTGGGTCAAAAAATTTGAAGGTAAGTTCATGTCCACTCCCTCCATTGGGAGCCCTGTTTATCTACTGGGCGTGGTCTCTTCAGGCTCCATCTCTCCACTGTTGGACATTTCAGCTAAGGTCATTCCCTTGAGTCCTGGGAGCCTCTCACATCCCAAAAATCTCAATTAAGAAATCTCAAAAAAAAAAAAAAACTTAACTACTTTTGATAAACTAAAACAAAGTGCATAAAATATAAACATACCAGGGTGTACATAGAGAAAAATGCAATTGAAGTAGTAATAAAAGACCCTGCACATAAAAGAGCTCAACATTACATGTATTCATCAACTTCTATACAACCAATGTGCAAGAGCTAACAACAATGCTCCATAAACTGTTCCGGAAAATATAAGGGAAGGAATTACATCAACAAGTTTTTAAATTGGTATCACTCTGATTTCTAAGTTTGATAATGTTACAATAAAAACAAACCATAAAACTATTTTGCTGAAGACCCCAGGTGCAATAAAATTGAATAAAATTCACGTACATTAGGTCAAAGAATTCATTAAGAAGATCATTTACTATGATGATCAACTATACTCAGTCCAAAAATACATGTGCTTCAATTTCTTTAAATCAATAAATATAAAACAATATATAAGTAGACTTAAGACAAAAATAAAATGAATACTGTATACACACACACACACATGCACATGCACAGAAAACTGACCCTGCTAATGTTCAACCCTTCTTTCTAAAGGAATCTTTTTTTGCCTAATGTTATTGCCATCCAGGAGGCTTCATACTGAATAAGCTCACCCTTTCTAGTTCCTTCTGAACTCTGGCTGGCTGTTCCACTCAGCTGTTATGACTCAAACACTTCTCTGATCCTACTGATTCAATCTGGCTTCTCTTAGCTTCTCACTGATTTACGCTGCTTGACCTCAAACTGACTCTAGCACTTTTACTAATCTTCTGGCCCCTTCTTATTCTCTGCCTTAACTGCCTCTCCTGCAGGAACTATATGGAAATGAATTCAACTGCACTGCAGTTCCTCATGATGTGACTGACTGAACTCAACTGACAGAAAACCAGACTCTTCTCTCTTCCTGCACAGCTCTCAAATAACTTCTCTTTCCTGTCTGCTCTCCTGAGAGTTGAACATATCCTATCTCTGATTCATTATGCCCAATCATTCCCTGATTCATTACTTTGTCTGCCCCTGAAGTAGGAGTTACTTTCAAACATGGTAGTTTCCTTCTACCATCTAATTCTACCTACATTGGTTGGGATTAAAGATGTATACTATGGTATATCTGTATCCAAGCAAGAGTAGCCATATTGCTGTTTGCAGCATATACTAGCCTATATGAAGCCCCTGACACCTATACAAGAAAGAACTGACCTTAGTGGGAGAAGAGGCACCAAACCCTAGAGAGAATTGATTCTCCAGGGAGTGGGGAAGTCTGGTGGAGTGGAAGTTGGGGGGTGAGGACACCTGTTAGGGACCAGGAAGGAGGAATGAGATGGGGAACAATCAGAGGGTCAGAGGGTAGACCAGGAGGGGGATGACATTTGGACTGTAAAAAAAAAGAATTAAAGAATATAAAGACTTAAATGTCAAGAAAGAAAGAAAGAAAGAAAGAAAGAAAGAAAGAAAGAAAGAAAGAAAGAAAGAAAGAAAGAAAGGAAAAAAGAAAAGGAGAGAAAGAAAGGAAAAAAGGAAGGAAGGAAAAAAGGTAAAAAGAAAGAAATAGAACATTACAAAGAAATCAGCAATAACAAAAATTCCTCTACATTCCTTCAAGTATAAAGAGAGGGTCTACTATTAATATAAAATATATCAACACCATAAGTCCTTAAAGAGTAAATCTATAGAAAATATAACACTAAATTTGAAAAAAGGGTTAGTGAATTCACAAAAATAGGAAGTAACCAGATGTGCTCATTCTTATAACAATTATTCATGACTTAGCTGGAGTGATAGGACAACAGGAAAAAAAACCAATAATGAAATAAATAGAAAAGGAAGGTTTTATATTATCCCTATCTCAATTGATTTGACCGTTTATTTAAGAGACTCTAGTGATTCTACTAGATACACTTCTAGATCTGATAGTTTTAGCAAAGTAGCAGAATATGATATTAACATACAAAAATATACATACAAATAAACCCAATGAAGGAGAGGAAAGACTTCCAAAATCAAACCTTAAAGACATTGGTAAATGACACTAGGAAATGGAAAGTTTTCACATATAAGAACAGAATCAATAATGCAAAAAAAAAAAAAAAGAGAGAGAAATAAAAAACAGTATTCAGTATTCCTGAAGGTAGTGGTCATTACACATTCAAAAGAATCTACATCAAACTTCATTTATTTATTTTCTTTACAAGACTTAAAAAAAATAAGCTTTCAGATTTTATAGAAGCATAAAAGACTTAAAATATCCAAAGCAATTTTTAACAAAGGGAACAATGTTTTACACATCAGAGTATCATACTATTAGATAACCAAAACACAATGCACTCATACAAAATAAGCATGAAGATCAATGAAATAGAACTGAACGTTCAATACTACATTCTTTGGCTATATAACTTTTGACAAAGGTATAACAAACTTACTTTGGCAAAAGTACTTCTCTAATAAAAAATGGTGCTGAGAGCAATGACTATGTGTAGAATGATAGACTTAGAGTCAATCATATTCCTTGGCTTGCATGAGCCATAAAGTTCACCATAGCCTCAAATGTATGTAGATCTGTCTCTCTGTGTCAGTCTGTCTGTGTGTCTTTCTGTCTGAGTGTCTGCGTGCCTATCTGTCTATCTATCTGTCTATCTATCTATCTATCTATCTATCTATCTATCTATCTATCTATCTATCTATTTATCTATCTATTTATCCATCTATCTACCTATCTATCTATCTATGAAGTGAATACATCTAATCCTGGAACTGAAAGACCTGTACAATAAAAACTTTAAGGCAATGAGAATATAAACAAAAGAAGATTGCTCAACATGGAAAGATTTTCCAAGCTCATGGATTGATACAATTAATGTGTAGATGAGCATTCTACAAAATGCCATCTAGAGACTCAATGAAACTTCCATAAAAATTTCAATTCAGACCCTCTCTGAAATTGAACCTTAAAGTTCATATGGAGACACAAAAGACATAGAACATTTGAAATAATCATGAAATATCAAGAAATCTGTTGGAGGTATCACCACACAAGACTTAAAGTTTTACTATAAAGGTATACTTTTTAAAAATCATCATGTTATTTTCATAAAAATTCCATTGAGCAATGGAATATAAATTAGAACCTACATATCATCCCACATTCCTTTAGTTGCTAGAATTTTGATAAGGAGAACAACAATATTCATTGTAGAAAAGACATCTTCAAAGATACTACCTATAAAACTGGCTAGGGATGTGTAAAAGAATGAGCTTGTATGTCCATCCATTAATCTCTCCCAAACTCAATTCCAAATAGATCAAGAACTTTGGGAGAACTCAAAATACTCTGGATCAGATAGAGAAGAAAAAAAAATACATCTGAATTTAAGGCACAAAAGGTACTTTTTAGATAGCATCCTAATAGCACAGACAATCAAAACCCAAAGAATGGGATCCCATGAAATTAAAAATATTCTTCTGTTTAGCAAAGGAACAATAATTTTAGTGAAGAGGCAGCCTACAGAGTGGAAACATACCTTTGTCACCTATATATCTGACAGTAAGATGGAGTACAGAATATACCAGGAACTCAGAAACCTAAACATAAAGATAAAAAACAAAAAAATTATAAAAGAAATATAGAATTCAACTACATTTTTGAAAATGATATTCAAATAGCTGAGAAAAATTCATGAGAAAAAAACAAACATCCTTAGCCATCATAAAAATGCCAATTAAAACTACTTTAAGATTTTATCTTATCACAGTAATAAAGCTTAAAACACAAGTCTCCAAAACAGGGGGAAAAGCCCACAAACAAACAAACAAACCCAGTTGATGATTACTATTGCCAAAGATACGGAAACAGTGGGACAGGTGTTTGTTGTTGTGGGAGTTCACTACGTAGTGCAGCCACCATAAAACATTGTGGAGGTTTCTGAAGAAGCTAGAAATAATCATAACACACAATCCAGCTGAATTCTGAATACTATTCAGAATACATCCAGAGGACTCTACGACCTACTAAAATAATACTTGCTCCTCCTTGTTCATTGATGCTCTAGTCCCGATACTCTAGAGATCAAAGTAGGATAGATGAACATCAACCAATGAATCAATGTGGAAAATGTGGTATATTTATGCAATATACTACTAATGAACTGTTAAGAAGAGGAAAATTATAAAATTCACAGGCAAAAGGAGTTAGGTAACCTATACATAGAAAGATAAATATTGAATATTTTCTATCATTTGTAGACAGCAGCTATTAATCATTAGATATGTGTGTTTTATTTGAAATAATTGTAGCTATAAAGAGTGAAGAAAGCAACTACAGAAAGTAGCTGTGTATGTAGTTGACAGAACAGAGTGACAGATCCTTAAAGGACAGTACAGCACTAAAAAGTTTAACTTGGTTTGCGTAATGGGAGAGCAGAGTAAAGGAAGAATAAATAGTACTGAAGACCTTTAAAGTGGTCATATGGAAATTGAACATGTAAAAACCTATATA
>JADRCC010566914.1:0-14021 GCA_019843855.1 Hylomyscus alleni
ACACACACACACACACACTTCAAATTAATGAAAACAATAAGGAACATGGATTGTTGCTGTGAAGCACGTGGGACTCTGTTCTACTGGCAGGTAAGAATACGAAATAGTACCACCAGTTATGGAAGACACTTACACTCTTAAAAGGCAGAGTATACTTTGCCCTTGCAAGCCAACCATTGACTTTTAAAAATTATTTTAAGAGTTAATTGGAACGTAAGTCTACAATAAAGCACATAAATATCAGTAGCAGTATTTTTCTACTGTTGTGAAGATGTGCACATATGCCAGAGATCCTTCAGTTAGTGTATAACCTCAGTTTGCATAAAATTGAATGTTACTCAGCACAGAAAATAAGTGAGCTAGCAAGCAAAAAAACACATAAAGATGTCAAGTATATATTGCTAAGTGAAAGAACCCAGGCTGAAAATGAGTCAAGATTATATTTCAAATGTATTGCATTTTGACAATGGTGATATGAAGGAAGGAGTTATAGTAATTATGAGGGATTGCAGGAGCAAAAGTTTAAAAGGCTGAGTATGATGGCTGAAAACATTTCCATTTGATACTACATCTATGGCTATTCATCTTTCCAAACACCTGAAATTCACAACAGCAGGAAGAGCAATGATAATATAAACTATAGATAAGGTTGTTTGCAAGATGGGCCAGCAAATTAGAGAGCTTGTTCGATTTTTCTGAGTTCAAATCTTTAGAATTCAACAAAGTTAGGTCTGGGCATATATGCCTATAGCTCCAGTGTTTGGTGATGGAGAAGTAGATACCTAAGTCTTCCTAGTGCTTACTGACCACCAGTGAAGCAAAAACTAAACCCCAAATGAAAGCAAACCAGTGGTGTATATGTTCAAAGAGACTCTGGTTCAAAGTAATAAAGTGAAGATTAACACCACCTTCCTATGGCTTCCCCTTCTGTAGTCATGCACATGTACATGCACATGAACACACATATTTATACTGGGATGCAACATACAATTAAATATAAATAAGTAATTGATATGAATATAGAGTGAAATTATATACATCTACATTTATCAGTGATTGAAAATGTTCTACTCTACTAAAACTATAACTATAAAAATGTTCTATTGAACCAACTGGATAGTAGTTAACAGTATAAATGCTTAATCACTCCATGTAATATACGTGTAAGATTTACTCAGTCTATTCTATACATGATTCTCTTGATGTGGCTAAAGAAATACAAAGACATAAAAATGTGTTGTTTTTTTTTAAATCAGAAATTCATATTTTACATTTGGAATTAAAATACTACCTATGAAGTTCTGTAAATTTAATATATAATAAAATTATATCCAAATATATTATGGCAAAAGAAGAAATGGTAGACTTGCATTTAGAATTAAAACAAATTTATCTAGGGATATGACAAGATGTTAACTCTTCTCACCAGCTGTTTTCAAACTATGGCATTTACAGAAATCTTTGTAATGTATGCTTTGCCAATTTCAAACGCATTCATTCCAGAATGAAAATGAACATATGGATGTCATAGTATTATGACTGTGATTAAAATTTCTACTTTAAATTAAAAGTGACTTTAGGAATACTACTTCTTTTGATCTTTATTTGTTTTTTGGAGAATTTTACATATGTATACAATGGGTGATTGAATTCACTCACATTCCCCTCATCATCTTCCCCTTCTGTCCACTCAAAATGTCCATTACCCTTATTATATCTTTAAAAACATATAACACACTCTTATTTTAGGGTTTCTTTTGCTGTGATAAAGATTGACAAAAGAGAAAATATGATTACAGCAATGTGAGAGGGAAATTATTTATTTCACTTGAAGCTTCAGATCATAGACCATCATCCAAAGCAGCTCCGGAAGCAAGGACTGGAACAGATTCTAAGGAGAAAGGCTCTGTTTTGGCTTACTCTCCTAATTTTGCTCAGCCTACTTTCTTATAGAGCCCAGGGTTCCTAACCAGAGGTAACACCAGCAGCAATTTGATAGACTCTCCAACAGCAATCACTAATTAAGAAAATGTAGCAAGGGCTTCCCCACAGAATCATTTTTTATTTAAACTGAGATTCCTTCTTTCCAAATGTCTTTAGCTTATATTAAGTTGATGGAAAACTAGACAAAACACTCCCTAAGTCCAATCAGTTCAGTCCTTTTGTATATGGCTATAATATAATCCAGTGGAGTATGGAAATCTTACCAGAGTCTGTGACCCTCCCCCAGCCAAAAGCGTCCTGTCTCATGCCTCTGTCCAAGTTCCTGCTACTCTGGAACTACTGGATCCAGAAATGGAAGATGAAGATGCTGATTGGGCCATGGGATGTTGACAGACTGAGGGCGGGGTTTTGCCTGCCTGCTTGTTACACAGTTGAATACTCATGGCGAACTGAAAGCACACCATGCCTTGGTCCCATTTTTTATTCCCTTTATTATTTAGGCTCCTACTTCTCTTCCAGAAAACCCGTTCGTGTCTGCTCATTTTAAATTTGGGGGATGTCTATTAAAAATTGAACCAATGACTTTACCCATGTAAGGAAAGTTACATGCGATACCACTGAGATATGTTCTCAATTCTTTTCTATTTTACATTATTTTGAGTCATTGTTCTCACCAAGTTGTACAAGCTGGTTTTAAACTCATTATATATTGTAGGAGGACCTTGACCATGTGCTCTTCGTATCTCAGCCTTCTGAATATATAGAATTATATGCCTATGAAAACAGGACCCAAAAAGAGATACTTCCTGCAGATAAAATAAATCTGAAATTGATATAGCCTAGTTTACCACAAGAAAATTATGGAATTGATATAATAGTAAGCTTTAGCAGAAAAAGAAAAAATCTTCAAAATTCTTGGGTAGAGAAGTTCAATTTTATAAAATCAATAAAAATATTTATCAAGGAGTAGGTGAATACTAAACTCATTTGCTGTCCTAGAAATGATAAGATAATAAAACATACCTTTGATATTAAGCAAAAAGTTGGGATTCACTGTCACAATTTTAAAAGTCTCCTTTTATTGCAGCATATTTTATGTAGTTGATACAAATATTGTTATGGGCTTTGATCCAGTGTCACATGACTGGCCAATTGAATCTAGAAAAAATGCTTTTTAAATTTGTTTGAACTAATAATAAAGTTTAAAACAAGAAAACTAAATGTCGTTTAACTTGTAACACTGAAAGAAAGACCTTTTATAACACTTCCAATGACAAATGTTCTTATCACACTTAAGATAAGGACTTTGAAACACATATAATTTACTAGAACTTACAACTGCCAAGTAAGAACTTCAGTGTGAAAATTTTTTATTTTACATAGTAATGTTCATAATTAAACTCAAGAGTTTGACTTTATCTTCAAGATAACTAAGATTGCCTTAAACATTCTATTTTGAGCATCAACACTATATTTATTTTGACTTAGTTTGACTTATTTGGCTCATTCATTTTATTACAATGATTATGGAGATATAATGCTACATATCTTAGAAATATTATACCTTAATTACTTTGGCATTAAATTTATGTCATTCACAAAAGTCGCCATTTTTCATTTTCTCCCATTTTGTCAGGTTTAATGCATATATTTTCCATTCCTCAAATGTGTATATGTATACAAATATATGTGGAGGTCAGAGAATCAATTGCAGGAGCTGGTTTTCTACTCCTACCATTACAATTCTAGATGCCAAACTCATCTTAACTGTGTGAGCCCTTTCTCCAGATGTATGTGTAAATGCATTTGTATATAACTTTATCTGAATAAAGTATTTAAAATACGTTGGGGACTGTATTTTAGGGACTGTATTTATTTCTACATATATCGCTACATATTATACACACATACACACATATGTGTGTGTGTATATATGTGTGTGTGTGTATCTAACTTGGTAATGCGGAACTATAATACAAGGAGTGAGAAAGCTGAGATAGCGAGGGCATGAATTTGTTGCTTTCCAGGGATTTATAGTCTGACATATCCTCTAATAGCAGATTATATCAACACTTGATTAAGTCACTGTGAAATAGAGGTGCCATCAGCGTATGTATCAGTAGGCATCAAATATTCACAGTTGTTTTATAATGGCCCATTAAAGCTCTGTCTTAGTCAAGGTTTCTATTCCTGCACAAACATCATGACCACGAAGCAAGTTGGGGAGGAAATGGTTTATTTGGCTTACTTCCACATTGCTGTTTATCACAAAGGAAGTCAGGACTGGAACTCAAGCAGGTCAGGAAGCAGGAGGTGATGCAGAGTCCATAGAGTGATGTTCCTTACTGGCTTGCCTCTCCTGGCTTGCTCAGCATGCTCTCTTATAGAACCCAAGACTTCCAGCCCAGGGATGGATGACACTAGCCACAAGGGGCCCTACCCTCTTGATCACTAATTGAGAAAATGCCCCACAGCTGGATCTCATGGAGGCACTTCCCCAACTGAAGCTCAGTTCTCTGTGATAACTCCAGCCTGTGTCAAGTTGACACACAAAACCAGCCAGTACAAGCTCATACCATAAATATTGCAAAATTTTATCTTTATGTGAAAAAAGGTGATGTTGAATTTTTCATATTTAAAAAGCCAAATAAAATTCAAGAATAGAAAAATTAAGAGTTTATCTAAGAAAATACTATCCAGGGAAGAAATATTGCATGCATGAAAGGTGGTGGTGGAAAATGTATATCAGCTTGAAGATATTTGATTGCTGTCACACAGAATGTTGAGAAGAAAACTCTAGAAGGAAATCCTGATATAAAGTATAAATGTCTATTTCAAGCTGTCTGTTTTCTGTCAGGTAAGAGACTGAGGTGTGTGTCAGTTTGAGAAAACATTCAAGAGTTTCTATTTGTACTTCTTAGCTTCTGAACTTGATAGATACACATTCTATTTTAAAATGTAACTGTGTTTTTGAGATATGAAATTCTTTACAAGAGATCATGTTCAATTCAACAATGTATGTTGCAAATAGAACAAAGCTTTAGGTACAGACTTAGAATAGATCTGTTTGTAAAGTGCTCACATAGCATGCAATAAGCTGTAGTCTCCATCAGCAGCTACTGGTTAGGATAGCACATTCCTATAATCCTAGCATTCGATGAGTGAAGTGAGAGGTTAAGAAGCCAGTCATATGCAGCTGTGTACCAACTTGGAAACTATGTGAAGCTGTCCCCCCCAAAAAAAATATCCAGGTATAAATCTAAGCAAGGACAAAAAGTCTATCTATGATCAAAAACATTAAGTTTCTGATCAAAGAAAGAGGAAAACTTGCCAATAACATGATACTTCTGTATTGGTATAATTAATATTAAGAAGCGATCATACTACCAAAAGCTGTTTTGCAGATTCAGTACAATCTTGATCAAATTCCCCATTTCATTTTTTTCCCAGAAATAGGAAAAAAAGTACCTGAAAACTCATGTAGAATTATAAAAATTCTCATATATATATAAAACAATCATGAGCAAATAGAACTCGTGTGTGTGTGTATGTGTGTGTGTGTGTGTGTGTGTGAGAGAGAGAGAGAGAGAGAGAGAGAGAGAGAGAGAGAGAAAGAGAGAGAGAGAGAGAGAGAGAGGAGAAGGGAGGGAGAGAGGTGCTTGGATATTCTTTTATTAAGTCTCCTAGCTCCACATTTTTAGATGTG
This sequence comes from Hylomyscus alleni, assembly GCA_019843855.1. NCBI lineage: Eukaryota > Metazoa > Chordata > Mammalia > Rodentia > Muridae > Hylomyscus > Hylomyscus alleni. The sequence continues at coordinate 5,651 of JADRCC010566914.1, forward strand.
ACTACATAATCTAGAATAACTGCAGAAACTAAGGTAGGGGAATCACGGAGCTAAAGAGAAGGGAATAGTGAGTGATGGGCCACAAGTTTTCTGATAGGGAAATATTAAAAAGAGTGGAGCTCTATTAGTAAGAAGGGAGAAAAATAAATACTGAAGAAGGAGGATGATAAAATAACCTTAACTATAAGTATAGCAAATTTATAGGATATACTATTAAATATCAACCTATAAATGAATACACATAAGTATGTGTATAGAATACATACATAACTTAATTGAAATCCTCTCATATGGGTTGACAATGATTCTCTAGTAGCCTAAGACCAAGAGAAGCCCCAAATTCAGGCAGGAGATCTTCCTTTTTTACTGTTAGTTATCCTTGGTTATCCACCTAGAGATAGAATATTTCTATTGCTGAAGATACCAATTATTACAGACACAGTTTCTAAAAGCACATAAACTGGAAATGACCCAAATATTTCCACCTGGAGGACTATCTCTAGTTTATTATTAAAATAATAATAATAATAATAATAATAATAATAATAATAATAATACAGAATTTTAATTAGTTAATTTTTAAAAATCACAATCACTGCCCCTTCCAAGTCTCCCCCTTTCAGGGCTCCTCTCCAATCTCCCCTCCACCTCTTGTTTGAGAGAGCAGGCGCCTCTTCTGTAGGGTGAGGTGCATCCTTTCCCACTGAGACTAGACTAAGCAGCTCAGTTGGGGAAGAGACTCCACAGACAGGTAACAGTTTTTAGGCCAGCCTTTGTTGCAGTTTTGGAGGATTCACATGGATACCTAGCTACACAATAGTTACATATGTGTCTGGGACCTTGATTCAGGCCCTGTATGCATCTTGAGTGGTCGCTTAGTCTCTGAGAACTTATAAGGGTCTAAGTTAATTTACCTTTTGATCAACCTATGGAGTTCCTATTCCCTTCAGGGCTTTCAACAATTCCCCCAAATCTTCAATAAGAGTACCCTTTCTCAGTCCAATGTTTGGATATGGGTCTCTGCATCTGTTTCAGTCAGCTGGTGAGTAGAGCAACTCAGAAGAGAGGTGTGCCTATACTCCTGTATGCAAGCATAAGAGAATATCATCAATATGTTAGCATCCAATGGTGCTTAGCCATTGTTAAGCTGGCCCAGAGATTGGCTCTTTCCTCAGTCTCTGCTCCATTCTTAACTGTGCATCTCCTTTAAACAGGCCAAATTTGTGTTGAAAGTTTTATGGGTTGGTTTGGATTAAAAATACTTCAACATGAATTAACACAGTGAGGAAAAATCTATTGTTAATACAAGTAATTATGTATGTTGTATATTATTCAAACTATTCTCTCTAGATGATAATGTCATGAAATATAAAACTAACATACTGCATAAATAAATAGGACCCTGCGTACAGGATGCTGCATACAGAAAAAGCAACTCAGTGACAAAGTCAGAAGCAATTCAGTGACAAAGTCTGGCTAAAAAGCTGGAAAACAGTTTTTCAAGCAAATGATCCCAAGAATCAAGTTGGAGTAGCCATTTTAATATCAAATAAGATCAACTTTCAACCAAAAGTTAATTTAAAAAAAAGATAAAAAAAAGACACTTCATAAACATTATAGGAATAATCTACCAAGATAAACTCTCAAATGTGAACATCTATGCTCTAAATGCAAGGGCAACCACATTCATAAAAGAAAGTTTATTAAAGCTCAAAGCACACACTGTACATCACACAATAATAGTGGGAGACTTGAACACCTGACTATCAGCAATGGACAGACAGATCATGGAAAAAGAAACTAAACAGAGACACAGTGAAACTAACAGAAGTTATGAACCAAATGGCTTTAACTGTTATCTATAGGACATTTCATGCTAAAACACAAGAATATACCTTCTCAGGACCTCATGTTACCTTCTCCAAAACTGACCATACAAAACAAGCCTCAGCACATACAAGAAGATTTAAATAATCCCATACATCCTATCAGATCACCTCCTATCAGATCACCAAGGACTAAGGCTGGTCCTCAATGAAGGCCCACACACACAGAGAAATTGAACAATGCTCCACTTAAAGATAACTTGGTCAAAGAAGATATAGAGAAAGAAATTAAAGACTTTTTAAAATTAATGAAAATGAAATCACAACATAAAAAAATTTTGGGATACAAGGAAAACGGTGCTGAGAGGAAACTCATGGGTTTAAGTGCTTACAAAAATAAACTGGAGAGAGCAGAGACTAGCAGCTTGACAACACACCTGAAAGCTCTAGAACAAAAAGAAGCAAATACACCCAAGAGGAATAGACTGAAGGAGATAGTCAAACTCAGGGCTGAAATAAACCAAGTAGAAACAAAAAAGAACTATACAAAGAATCAACTAAATGAAGAGCTCATTCTTTGAGAAAATCATCAAGATAGATAAACCCTTAGCCAGACTAACCAAAGAGCACAGAGACAGTATCCTAATTAACAAAATGAGAAATGAAAAGGGAGACATAACAAGAGAAACTGAGAAAATCCAAAAAGATCATCAGATCCTACTACAAAAACCTATATTCAACAAAACTGCAAAATCTGGTTGAAATGGACAATTTTCTAGACAGATACTAGGTACCAAAGTTAAATCAGGATCAGATAAAACATCTAAAATGTCCCATAACCCCTAAAGAAATAGCAGCAAGTATTAAAAGTATCCCAACTAAAAAAAGTGCAAGACCAGATGGATTTAGTGCAGAATTCAATCAGACCTTCAAAGAAGACCTCATACCAATACTCTTCAAATTATTCCACAAAATAGAAACAGAAGGAACACTACCAAATTTATTCTATGCAACCACAATTATAGTTATACTTAAACAACAAAAAGACTCAACATAAAAGGAGAACTTCAGACCAATTTCCCTTATGAATGTCAATGTAAAAATACTCAGTAAAATTCTTGCAAACTGAATCCAAGAACACATCAAAATGATCATCCATCATGATCAAGTAGACTTCATACCAGGGATGCAGGAATGGTTCAATATATGGAAATTCATCAGCATAATCCACTATATAAACAAACTCAAAGGAAGAAAACCACAAGATCATATGATTAGATGCTGAGAAAGCATTTGGCAAAACTCAACACCTCTTCATGATAAAAGTCTTGGAAAAATCAGGAGTTCAAGGCCCATACCTAAACATAGTAAAAGCAATATACATCAAACCGATAGCCAACATCACATTAAATAGAGAGAAACTTGAAGGAATCCTACTAAAATAAGGGATTAGACAAGGCTGCCTAGTCTCTCCCTACCTACTAAATATACTAATTAAAGTCTTAGCCAGAGCAATTAGACAACAAAAGCATATCAAAGGGACACGAATTGGAAAGGAAGAAGTCAAATTATCACTATTTGCAAATGATATGATAGTACAATTAAGTGACCCCAAAAATTTCAGCAAAGAACACCTAAAGCTGATAAACAACTTCAGCAAAGTAACTGGATATAAAATTAACTCAAAATCAGTAACATTCCCCAATTCAAAGGGTAAAAGGTTGAGAAAGAAATTAGGGAAATGACACTCTCAACAATAGTCACAAATAACATTAAATATCTTGGGGATTACTATAAACAAGAAAGTGAAAGATCTGAATGACAAGAACTTAAAGTCTTTGAAGAAATAAATCAAAGAAGGACTCTGAAGGTGGAAAGGTCTCTCATTGGCAGGATTAATATATAAAAATGGCCATCTTGCCCAAAGCAATCAACAGGTTCAGTGCAATCTCCATCCAAATTCCAACTCAATTCTTCATAGAGTTAGAAATAACAATTCTCAAGTTCCTTTGGAATAACAAAAACCCAGAGTAGAAAAAAATATTCTCAACAATAAAAGAACATCTAGGGGAGTCACCATTCCCGACCCCCAGCTGTACTACAGAGCAATAGTGATTTAAAAAACTGCATGGTATTGGTACAGAGACAGGCAGACAGTTCAATGGAATAGAATTGATCTTTGACAAACACTGAAAACCATCCACTGGGGGAAAAAAAAGACAGCATTTTCACAAGTGGTGCAGGTCCTACTGGCAGTCAGCATGAAGAAGAATGCAAATTAGTCCATTCTTATTTACTTGTATAAAGTTCAAATTCATGTGGATGAAGTACCTCCACATAAAATGAGATACACTGAAACTAATATATAAGAAAGTGGGAAAGATCCTTGGACACATGAGCCTAAGGAAAAGTGTCCTGAACAGAAGACCAATGGCCTTGCTCTAATATCAAAAATAGACAAATGGGACCTCATAAAATTGCAAAGATTTTATAAGGCATAAGACACTGTCAGTAGAACAAAATGGCAAACAACAGATTTCAAAAAAAGAAAATCTTTACCTACCCTACATCCAATATAGGGTTAATATCCAATATATACAAAGAACTCAAGAAGATAGCCTCCAGAGAACCAAAAAAACTCAATTAAAAAATGGGATACAGAGATAAACAAAGACCAGATTCTACACTGAGGAATATCGAATGGCTGAGATGTGCCTAAAGAAATGTTCAACATCCTTAGTCATCAGGGAAATGCAAATCAAAACAACCCTGAGATTCCAACTCACACCTGTCAGAATGGCTAAGATCAAAAACTCAGGTGAGAGCAGATGCTGGCGAGGTTGTGGAGAAAGAGCAAAGTTTCTCCATAGTCAGTGGGATTGCAAACTGCTACAACCACTCTGAAAATCAGACTGGCAGTTCCTCAGAAAATTAGACATAGTATCACCTGAGGATCCAGCTATATTACTCCTGGGTATAAACTCAGTTGATGCTCCAATATAAAGGACACATGGTCCATGATGTTCATAACAACCTTATTTATAATAGCTGGAAGTTGGAAATAACCAGAAGTTCTTCAACAGAGGAATGGATATAGAAAATCTGATACTTTTTCCCAATGGAGTACTACTCAGCTATTAAAAAACAATAACTTTATGAAATTCTTAGGCAAGTGGATAGAACTATAAAGTATCATCCTGAGTGAGCTAATCCAGTCACCAAAGAACATACATGGTATCCACTCACTGATAAATGGATATTAGTCCAAGTGATCAGAATAAACAAAATACAAATTCACAGACCACATGAACCTCAAGTGGAAGGAAGACCAAAGTGTGGATGCTTTGGTCCTTCTTAGAAGCAGGGACAAAATACTCACAGGAGGAAGTATTGAGACAAAATATGGGGTAGAAGCTGAAGGAAATGCCACCCAGACACTGCCACACAGACACTGCCACACATGGGAATCCAGACAATATAGAGTTACCAAACAAAGATACTATTGCAGATATCATAAGGTGCTTGCTGACAGGTGCCTGGTAAAGCTGTTTCCTGAGAGACTCTTCCAGAACCTGACAAATACAAAAGTAGATGCTGGCAGCCAACCTTTGGACTGAGCACGAGGTCTCCAATGGAGGAATTAGAGAAAGGACTGAAGGAGCTGAAGGGGTTTGCAAAAACATAAGAAGAATCACAATATCAACCAACCAGACCCCCCTATAGCTCCAATGGACCAAACCACCAACAAAAGAGTACATATAGAGGGTCCCATGGCTCCAGTCACATATGTACCAGTGGATTGCTTTGTTGGGCATCCATAGGAGGAGAGGCCCTTGGTCCTGTGAAGACTCAATGCCTCATTGTTGGGGAATGCCAGGACTGGGAGGTGGGAGTGGGTATATGAGTGGAGGAGAATCTTGAGAAAAGAAGGGGGACAGGGGAGGGGATAGGGATTTTCAGGTGAGGGGTACTGGAAAAGAGATAACATATGAAATGTAAATAAAGAAAAATATCCATTAAAAATATGAAATGCTTTGACTAATATGGTAACATTATTCAGTGAATAAATATTATACAGTTTAATGAATCTCACTGAAAAAAATGCCAGTATTTTATGTATCCTTAAGAGACCTGTATAATTTCTAGTACTTTAAATAACCAAGATCACATGCTAGATGGATGAAGAAAGAATCATACTTAGTCAACAGTTTTATTTGATATAATATTATATATAATATAGTATTGTATAGTATTATATAGTTTAATGCCATTTGTATTCTTTTCCCTCTTCCATTTCCTTCCTCTAATACTTTCCATGTACTTCACACTAACTTGCTCTAAATCCATGGTCTTTATATCTTTAATTATTGTCACACGTGAGTTTTAAATTTTAAAATGTTCACAACATCTTCAATGTAACAATCTACTGGTAGTATCCCTAACATCATGTGCTTGAATGAATGCACTTCAAGCTTCTCATTTTTTAACAGCAAACTTTCAATGTGATTAAAGGTGAAAATACCCTATATCATCTTAGATAAGAAAAAAATAGTTCAAATATGTGGAAGTCAGAAAAGTCTTGTTCTCACCATAACAGTTTATTGAGAATGAAGATTTCTTTACCTTGGAACAAATAGGACAATGATGAAGACTAGTAAAGAAATTCATTTAGTCATAAGAAAAAGTTATGCTCATAATTAGAGCATGGATCTATCAACTGTCTGAGTAGTCATTGTCTTTGTGTTATTTTTATTCTCCACTCAAGTACCAAGCCTTAAGGAGTAACTTTTGTTACCACAGACAAAAACTGAAATCAACAAACTTAGAAACTAGCATTATTTATTTATTAACTTATTTTTACTGTTTTTTTTTACTTTTTTTATTTTATTTTTTTATTTTAAATAATATTTAGTGAACAATCAAAAACAACAAGAACAAACCCCTGTTGCCTCCCCCCTCCCCATGCCTGCCACCCCACGTGCTTTGAATGGAAAACTCTGCCTTTTGTATACTAGGTAAGATCTCAGCTATATTCTCGACTGAAAACACTATTTTTTAAAAATGATATTCAAATAAAAGATGGAGGGAGGAAAAGAAGGGAGAAGTCATAGTAATTACAATATGTCTGGTTGTATTGAAAGATGAAACCACTTGATAGGAAATGACTCATATTTCATTAATCCTAAACTGCTCTCTTTATCATGTAAGCATATACACATACAGACTCATTCTCATACATGCACAAACACATGCATGCACACCCACACACTAAACCACCTTACTCTACAGTTTGGAATACTATTATGTTATGTAACTGTGGGTCAAATGTTAAAGATAAGTTGGTAAAACTAATTGCCAGCCACTAAACTTATAATTTATACTTATCTGACTCAAAGATATTCACTAAAACATATTCTTTACTGAGTCCTTGGCCTACATTGTGAAAAACTCAGATTCAGAGGGCAATCCCCACAGAAACTTCTCTATCATATTTATGGATAATAGTTGTTCTTCGCTTCCCAGTGAAACAGATTTTGTTACTGTGCTTATGAAAGGACACTGATACATTGAGTTACTATGATGAAATTGTTCATCTCCTTCAAAAGCTAAGGGTGCACAGACTTCAAGAAACTTTTGAAGAATTCTAAAATATGTAGAAAATGATTTAATATGATTATCTTTCTGAATTATAGATTTAAATGGTTTTTAAATTTAATATGTCATAGTGCCAAAAGTATAAAAGGCACAGGACTAATGAATACAGTATGCTTTAGGGTGTTAGCTCTGTTGGCAAAGAGAACAGATTCCTGAGGAAAAAAATTGTTAATCAATAATTTCAGCTATATAATTATTGGGATAAATGAAAATGTCTTATTCAATGTTAACATATTCCAGTGTCAAAATATCACATCATTAGTATAACTATGCTAAATGTGACATGTTATTAAGAAGATAAATAGAAGGGAAAAAGAGACAAAATAAAGAGAAGGTATTCTCGTGAGTCAGGCCTTTCACAAATCTAAAGAATTTTCTAGAGTGTTAAAGTAGACAAGTTTGAAGATAGATTTTTTTCAGAACTTAGAAAGAAAACTTCTCTCCATGGAGAAGTCAAGGGATACAATTATGGTTAAATTACTGTTTAGGGGCTGAAAACAAGTAACATTCATCTATGTTACAGTAACATATTATTTTATTGCTTGTTTGTATTCTAGAGAATGGACAGCAATTTCTGAGAAAGGAAAATAACTAAATGACAACAAAGACTATGATATGATGAAGTAACTACATAGTATTCAGTATATGATGTTGAAAACATTATTTATTTGAGAATTCTCATCAATAAAACAATGACAAAGAACTGGTTTATTAGAAAACCAGTTGACATTATTGCCTGAAGTCACATGCAAGTTAATGAGCATCAAAGGCATATAGGGAGAATTTAACTTCATAAAATATATTTACCAAATTTTATTTTATCTATTTAATGGGAAATTATTCTGGTAATATTTTCGATTTGTTATAAATTTATTCTAAAAATCTATTTG
>JADRCC010566918.1:0-16715 GCA_019843855.1 Hylomyscus alleni
TACATCCTTCAGGTATTAATTTCAGTAAAATACTAAATGGCAAGAATGGAATGCTTATGTCTTAAAATTCCTGTGTTGAAGCATAAATAGTCAGGGCAATGAAATTAAAGGATTATGATAATGTTGGAAAGTGATGTAATAATATGCAGATAATTCATGAGTGGTATCCATACCCTTATCAGAAGTCACACATGATATATTAATCCTTTCCTCTGTACTGAGTATGAGGATTCCAGAAGAGAGATGTACAAATGAGAAGGAAAGCTTTGATAAGCTATTAGATGCCCATGCATCTTAACCTTGGACTTCCCTGGCTTTCTGTAATCCAGAGAAATACTGTTTTGTGGTTTATGTCTTCCAAGCTATACCATTGTGACCTGGCAGCCTATCATGACAGCCCCTTCATTAATGAGAGTCACTGAGGCAAAACAAGTGCATGTTTTGCATTTGCAGGTACACTGACCAACCATATGCATAGGAACAATCACTGGAAGAATTTGAAAGATGTGAAATGATTGGTCAGAGACCATTATGCACATTCGTTACTTATAGAATGATTTGTAGACTGAAAAGCGTGGATGCTGATCTGTTCTACAATTACTTGTGGTTAATGTGCCATGAGAACTGAAATTTGAACTTTGTGAGAATTTTCTTTTTGTTTCTTAGTTTTGAGATTGTAATTTAATTACATTTGTCTCTTCTCTTTTCTTCTTCCAATTACTCCCATATATTCCTCCCTGTTTTTCAAGTTCATGGTCTCTTTTTTCATTAGTTGTTATTGCATTCACACACACACACATATGTATATATGTATATATATATTTATACACAAATATACATATATGTATATATTTATACACACACACATATATGCCCTGGCCCACAGGGCATTCAGCAGGGATCTAGGGCAGGGGAGAGAGACTGAGGCGGGACAAGAGACATGAAGAATGAGAGCAAGACAGGTGTCTGATCAAGCTCAGAAAACAGGTGTCTGATCAAGCTCTGAAAACTTTACTTCAGGGATGGCAATATAAGCATAAATGCAAGGAAGCTTCAAGGAGTGGGGAAGAGCCGTGGGGGCTTTCTGAAGGTCAGACAGCAATCTTCAGTCTCTGGAACCAGCGGTCACAGTGTCCTCCACACCCACAAGTATTCTTACTGTTAGACTACATAAGTTCTCTCAGGGCTGTATGTACAAGACAAGAGAAGTCTTCTTTCAAGTTTGTTTGTCAGAGATATTTAAGGAACTCTAAATACATACAGTTGATTGTTGTTTCCCTTAGCTACCTCTCCTGGCCAGAAGTGAAAGGTAAGTCCTTATTGCCAAAGACATCATAAGCTAGTAAATTTCCACAAGGCCATGGTTAAGGCCATGGCTTCCGGCATATATCATCATATGTATGATGATATGTATATATCATCATGATGAGGTAATCTCACTTCTATCTTATACACATGGGAGGAACATGAACACACATTCCAAGAACAATTCTGTACTTTGAAGAAACTGAGGTCACAAGACTCTTGTGTTGCTGACTTGGAGTTTTACCACAAGCACTCCAAGTTTTCACACGACTTCATTCTTCAACTGTGTTTCAACAGCTTCTAATATTTCCAGGAAACATATTCTCACAAATTTTCACTAATTCTTTGGCTTTTAATATCTTTTCACCGCCTTTTCTGCAATGAACCCTGTGCCTTAGGTGCAGGAGTATTTTGTGGAAATATCCATTGGGACTGGGTTCTTCAACACTGCATTTTGATTGGTGGTGGTCTCCATCATTTGCAAAGAGAGATTTCCTTAGTTAGCTATGAAAAGTACACTTAAGCAAAAGGACAAATGTTTGAAGAGAGTTCTTAGAGGCTATGCTGATTTAGTAACTATTTGTAGATAGTTGCTTCTTCCAGAGCCAAAGACAATCTAACAGATCCCACCCCCCCAATACAAGATGAGAAGTCTTCTTTCAAGTTTGTTCGTCAGAGATATTTAAGGAACTCTAAATACATACAGCTGATTGCTGTTGCCCTTAGCTACCTCTCCTGGCCAGATGTGAAAGGTAAGTCCTTATTGCCAAAGACATCATGCATTTCAGGAATAGGGCCTCAGAATGTAAACTGGCCTTAATTCCTCTCCATGAGGCCTAGCTTTTATGACACCAGATGGTTTCATACTAACTTTGAAAGAATGGAGGCAATTAACAGTATTACACAGTTATAACATGTATGAATCACATCAGTAATCTGCATGGAATGATGACCCAGTAAGTACAGTGCAGGCACACATGCTTTGGGGGTAACCAGTGCCACTCTACTTGGACTTAAGACCCACTCAACAAAAAGGATACCATGCCTGTTATTAGAAACTCAGTGAACTATTCATTGACAGTGAAATTGTGGTTAATGGAGAAGAATTTTATTTTTAAAAATGATAATCAGAAATTGATATCATTTGACCCTAAGAGATGAGTACTTGCATACAGTAAATTATACACAATATTTCCAGATTATGTATTGATGAATAAAATAAGAAAGAAAACGAATTGTTGAGTGATTAAAGTAGAAGAATAAACATCATCTAAGAACTTCTTATAATCACAGAACCAAACCCAAGCAAATTAACAAAGTCAAACACACTAAGAGGAATGAGATGGTTATTTTAACAAAGTTTTTGGGCAGTTCTCATTCTACAAATCAAAGACCTCCTGATATAGCAAATATAGGATATTTTGAGGGGAAATGAAATTACAACGAGGGCATACATTATTTTCAACAAAGAGAAAAGTCTAGAAATATATCATTAATATTCTGAGTCAAAATTATCTCTTAGAGTGAATTGGCTGCTATGTAGTTCTACTTATAAAATTTGTCAAAAAACAGACAGACAGAAAGATAGATAGATGAATAAGAGATACCTTCCATAATCCATGTTGTTTAAAGCAAGGAGGATCTTAAAAAAATTGGCAGTGCAAAATTTTGAACTCAGTGTATTTTGCTGCAAAAGTTCATGCTCCATAGTTTCTATCACACTATTTATAGTTTTGAGGAACCCCTAATGTATAATTAATGGTGTGTGTGCATGTGTGTGTGTGAGGGGACTTAATACATAATACAACATTCTTCACATTGTTAATGGAAGGGTTAAAAGAGAGAATGAAAGCAAAGTTTGCATAATAATGAGTTCTCCTTGCTCAGAATTCCATCCTCTTACAAGATTCTCACTGTACTCCAGGCTCCTATTTCTTGCTATCAACTTTCTAATTATTATATAACTCTAAATATTACATTTTAATCATTTAAGATGATAAAGATCTTTGATATATTCACTGGTAAATGCTTGCATTCTAAAATAACTCCAAGAACACAATACGTACCTTATTAAAATTTGTTGAATGATTCTTTTTTTTATCACAACCATCATACTCACAGAGTTGATCTCATAATCATATCCTAATGGCTAGGTGTCTGCCAGTATAATTTTTTTTGCCTCATCTAAAGTAGAAAAAGTCTGTCTCTGTCTCTCTGTCTCTCTTTGTCCAGGTGTGCTGAAAAAAATAACACATACAACACATGCATACACACACATACACACTTGCACATACACACACACACACACACACACAGAGAGAGAGAGAGAGAGAGAGAGAGAGAGAGAGAGAGAGAGAGAGAGAGAGCTGACAGATAATAGCTTATAAATACTACTTTCTTTTAGAGTTCTTGAACTTGGAAGTAAGATAACAGTCATGTTTCCCATGGGTTCACGAATCAGATGAGGGAAGCACATTCCAGGGAAGAAAAGCCCCATGGTTTTATATTCTAGAAGGCAGAAGGACCAGAGAAACTATACTATATGAACCTTTATCTTAGTCACATTTATACAGAGAGTGACCCTTAGGAGCTCATTACTTCTGAAATTATATTGGAAATCGTTTGGTTTTTTCCCCCAAAGGATATATTCTGATAAAAGTTTACCCTCCCCCAGCTCTTCCCAGATCCTTGTCATTTTGCCACCCATCCAAATCTACACTTTCTTTTTTATTTAGAATACACACAGACTTATCACTCATTGAAGACCTCCTAAGAAACCACATCTGAACACATTAAGTCACAGCAGTCCATTGTAGCTACAGGAACTTGGTAACAGAATTTTTGGCATTGATACTATTAATTAAAGCTGTATGGTCAACCCCTGGGCCATGCTATTACCTTGCTCTTTCATATAGTCAAATATGATATCGATAAGATACCACATTACAGTATAGAGAGTGTACATTCTCTTATAGTTCATTCTGTGGATATTCTAGAATAGAGAATTCTGAGCATATGATTTTCTTTATCAGGGCATGGAAATAATCATTCTGTTTTTTTAATTGGATATTTTATTTATTTACATTTCAAATGTTGTCCACTTTCACAGTTTCACCTCTACAAACTCCCTATCTCATACCCCCTTACCCTGCTTCTATGAGGGTGCTCCCCCACCCAACTACCCACTCCTGTCTCACCACCCTAGCATTTCTCTACAGTGGAGCATCAAGCCTTCAGAGCACCAAGGGCTTCCCCTCTCATTGATGCCTGATGAGGCCCCCTCAGATCCTTCAGTCCTTCCTCCAATTCCTCCATTGGGGTCCCTGTGTTCAGTCCAATGGTTGACTGCGAGCATCTCCATCTATATTGGTCAGGATCTGGCAGAGTCTCTCAAAAGACAGCTGCATCAAGCTTCTGTCAGCAAGCAATTCTTGGCATCAGCAATAGTGTCTGGGTTTAGTTTCTGCATGTGGGGTGGATCCCCAGGTAGGACAGTCTCTGGATGACCTTTCCTTCAGTCTCTGCTCCCTGTATTTCCTTTAGTCAGGAACAGTCCTGGGTTAAAATTTTGGAGATGGGTAGGTGGCCCCCTACCACAACTGGGAGGCCAAGCTTAACTTCTGGATATGATACCAACAGGTTCTCCCTCCCCTTTGTGGAATGTTTCAGCCAATGTCATCCCTGTGGGGTCCTGGAAGGCTCTTGCTTTCCTGGCTTCTGGGACTTCCTGTTACTACCTCAAGGTCCCCATCCCCCATTGCAACACACCTCTGTTTAATTTCCTGATCCTCTGTACACCTCCTCCATCTCTTCCCATATCTGATTCTTCCCCTCTTTTCCCCTCTCCCTCTTCTCTTCCTCACAAGTCCCTCCTACTCTCTACTTCCCTTGATTATTTTGTTCCCCCTTCTAAGTAGGAGTGAAGTATCTACTCTTTGGTCTTCCTTCTTCTTGAGTTTTATGTGATCCATGATTTTATCGTGGGTATTCCACGCTCTTTGCCTAATATCCACTTATCAGTGAGTACATACCATATGTGTTCTTTTGTGACTGAGTTACCTCACTCAGGATAATATTTTCTAGATCCATCCATTTGCCTGTGAATTTCATGAAGTCGTTGTTTTTAATAGCTGAGTCGTACTTCGTTGTGTAAATGTACCACATTTTCTGTATCTATTTCTCTGTTGAGGGACATCTGGGTTCTTTCCAACTTCTGGCTATTATAAATATGAATGCTATGAACATAGTGGAGCAACTGTCCTTATTAAATGTTGGAGCATCTGGGTATATGTGCAGGAGTGGTACAGCTGGGTCCTCAAGGAATACTATGCTCCGTTTTCTGAGGAAATGCCAGACTGATTTTCAGAGTGGTTGTATCAGCTTGGATAATCCCGCCAGCAATGGAGAAGTGTTCCTCTTTCTCCACATCCTTGCCAGTATCTACTGTCACCTGAGTTTATGATCTTACCCCTCTGACTGGTGTGAGGTAGAATCTCAGAGTTGTTTTGATTTGCATTCTCCTGATGACTAAGGATGTTGAACATTTCATAGAGGTATAAAGAGCAATTCTCAAATTCATTTCAAATAACAAAAAGCCCAGGATAGCAAAAAAACTATTCTCAACAATAAAAGAACATCTGGGGGAATCAGCATCCCTGATTTCCAGCATCTGTAGTCGTACAGAGCAATGGTGATAAAAATTGCATGGTATTGGTATAGTGACAGGCAAATAGATCATGGAATCATTCTGTTTATTATGTACAAATAAATACTATTTGGGAATACTTAAACTACTGTTGATCATGTTCTGATGCATCCAAATTTAGTCATGAAATAACATGGTTGCTTTAAAGCTTCATCAATATAGCCTCTTAGTTCACCCAACATGGCATAGGCTTTGCTATTAATCAAATCATTCGTTTACATCTGAAATAATATCCCCCTTCCTGGTTACCCCTCCACAAGCCACCCCCATGCCATATCTGCCCTCTCCCTCCCTTTTGCCTCTGTTAGGGTGTTCCCTGACTATTCACCCTCTCCCGCCCCACCACTCCAGCATCCACCTACAATGGGGTATCAGATCTCCGCAGATCCAAAGTCCTGTTGATGTCAGACAAGGCCATCCTCTGCTACATGTGTCTGGAGCCATAGATCCCTCCAGTTACACTCCTTTGTTGGTGGTCTAGACTCTGGAAGCACTGCGTGGTCAGATCAGCCTATGTTGTTCTTCCTACGGGGTTGCAATCCCCCTCCATTCCATTCCTCCACTCCTTCCACCAGCTCCCCCACCAGGGTCCCTGAGCTCAGTTTGATGGTTGGCTACAAGCATCCACATCTGCATTCGTCAGTTGCTGGCAGAACCTCCTAAGGAACAGCCACACCAGATTCCTGTCAACAAGTGACTTTTGCCAATAGTGTCGAGGTTTGGTGTCTGCAGACAGGATGGATCCCCAGGTAGGTCAGTCCCCGGATGGCACTTCCTTCAGTATCTGCTCCATTTTTGGTCCCAGTCTTTCCTTTGGATAGGAACATTTCAGGGTTAAAAAACTTTGAGATAGATGGTAGCCCCATATCTTGACTGGTTTCTGTACCTATCTACAAGAGATGTTCTCTACAGGTTCTATGCCCTTTGCTGCACATTTTGATTAAAGTCATCCCTGTTGGGTTCTGGGAACCTCTCCCTTCCCTAGTACCTGGAACCCTCAAGTGGCTACTCCCAGTTCCTCTCCACCTACTGCCTCATGAACTTATACTATGTTTACTACCATGTTTTAAGTTGCTGTTCACAGTCCTCATTTTCCACAACAAAGACAATTTCCATATTACCAAAATAACTGAGAATGAGGATGGTGTTTCACAGAATGTAATAATGACTAAATTTGTCTCTAGCCTGTTCAAGTGACTAGGATGAACTCAATGGAAACATTGCTCATACAGAAGGTAGCATTCATGTGGAAGGCAACATTCAACATGGGATAAAGTAAAGGCAGTGTATTTGGGTTGGAGGAAGTACAAATCATATTCAAGAAAAGTTGTAAAAGTTGTAACAAAAAATATATATGAAAAGGTCAGAAGTTGGAATAATCAGTGCAAATTAAGGAGTGGAAAAAGAAGCAGATCCAAGAAAGTGGTTCTGGACTAGCACTCAAAATTTCGATGCCCCATGGTGCTCTCTGCATGAAGCTAAGTCTTGAAGGATTAAAAACTTTCCCTTGCATACATTTTAAATGCTTTGATTTGTATTTAATGGCAGGGAACTTGTATATGCCACTCAGTAGAGATGGATTTGTCCCAGGCCCTGCTAAATCAATGCATATTCACTGAAATCTCTTGTCATTGTTCTGTCAGAGAAAGCACTGCAACCATTCCACCACATGGAGATCTGCCTGGTCCTTATCTGTGTCTGTAAGCAGCTGGGACTTTCACTGGCTTCATTATGCCATTTATTTATCAGGAGACAGTTTTCATGTTGTCTTTGTTTTCCTCAGTGGAAGTTTGCTGCTTTTGTTTGTGTTATAATGGAGAACAAGTCATTTCCTTTCCAACATAAGAAGGCCCATCAGTCACGCACTTTGACTTATAATTTTGAGTGCCTTTCAGCACTTCTAGGACCAAGAAAAGATGATATTATTCTGAGCCACAACATTATGGGAGCAAGAAATTCCCTCAAGAGGCCATATAATCCAATCCTCCGACTCCAATTGAACATCGAGTTTTGAAGAGGCCATCACTTACAGATAAAATCGTTCTCTTCACTTTATATTCACAAGACATTGATGGGGACTACATTTTCTATGAGACTAGGCAAGAAAATAGCTCTTTTGAATACAAAGAATGCCCCTTCTTCCTTCTCCCAAAATTTACAGCTGGGCAAAGCAATCTGTAAACTAACAATCTCTGTATGCCACAGTTAGAACTCAGTGTGAGAGCTAAAGTTCACAGGTGGTATCTTTTCTTTTTTCTTATAAGAAGTTTGTAAGAGTTCAGCTTAAAATAATATACATTGTCCTATAGTTCTACAAGTTAAGGAGTCTGAACCCAGGTGAGCTTGATATTCTGGATGAGTCATATTGGGTTGAGGTTCAGGAAGTAGAAAGGGATGTTACCTTTTAGATTTCAGAATCTAGAAGTTCATAGTCTTCTTTAAAGGTCCTGCTGGTTGAAAAATTACCAACCAGTACTCCCAGAGCTCCCAGGGACTAAAGCATCAATCAAAGAGTACACATGAAAGGACCCATGGCACCAACTGCATATGTAGCAGAGGATGGTCTAGTCAATCATCAATGGGGGGAGAGGCCCTTGATCCTATGAAGGCTTGTTGCCTCAGGGAAGAAGGAGTTGGTGGGTTGGTGATCAGGGGGAGGGAGGATGGGATAGAAGTTTTTAGAGGGGAAACAAGGAAAGGGGATAACATTTGAAATGTAAATAAAGAAAAAAAAAAAGAAATGTACTCAATTTATTAGTAGATGTTACCCAGAAGCTATTCTTACCTTTCTTAAGAGAGTGTCCCTACTGGGGTGAGAGGAAATAAACCAACCTTGGATGACTATCAAGAGATGCATTGATAACAAAAATAGGGGATATTTATAATATTAAATAACATCCAGCTGTAAAGAAAAATGAAATCATTAAATTTGATAAAAAATAACTAAACTTGGAATATATAGAACATATCATATATATATGTATATATATTTATACATACACACACACACACACACACACATATTATAAGGTAATTCAAGTGCAAAAATAAAAGCACAATCCATCTTCTTCCTCAAGTACATATCCTAGCATATAATGTACCACATAGAAAGTAAACAAAGAAGGATGGTTTTAATTAATAAAGGACAGCATATTTTTAAAGGACATATGACATATGAGATATGACAATACAAAACTAATTGCTTTTCTAGTTTCATCTGTCATGTTTTTCTGAATGGACTAAATCCATAAAAATGTAATTGATAGTGAAAGTATAAAGCCCTAAGCAAAGCTCCATGGTTTTAGAATTGCAATTCTAATTGTAAAGATATTTGTTGAGAACCGTAGAGTTTAGGACTGGGAACACATTTGACTGTTTAGCATTATCTAGTTATATGACATTTTTAATCTGTGAGTTCAATTACAATAAAGTGATAACAAAACAAAGTTGTTCCTATTGTATAGACTCTCATCAGTTCCACAACACATCACATTACCTTTTCAAGACAAAAAGGAAGACATAATAGGTAGAGACAGAAGAATCAGGAGTTCAAAGTCATCCTGAGTTATAGTAATATAGAGCTAGTGTGGGCACCATGAGACTGTCTCAATCTCTTAAATTCAACTAAAATAATCTATATGTCTATATATTATATGTGATATATGCAACATATATTATAATGTATTTAAGTAACTATATTATATATTTAAGTAAACATTTTATTTATTTAATATATAAATATATTTCTCATATATTTAATATATGAATATATAAATTATGAAAATATACTATATATAATATATTACATATAGGATATTTCCTATTGAAAATATCCTATATATAATATATATTAATACTAAGCAAACTTATATTACCATTATACATATAATTAGTATATCTTTATATTATATTATTTAATATTATTATAACATATTGTATAATATATCAATATATAGTAATATAATACATGGTATATAATATTAAATATGTATATTTAATTAATATAGTATAAATAATGTGTATTTCCTTAGATATTGGTAATATTAAATATTATACTTAAGTATAATATATAGCATATATTTAATTAAATATATTCTATTATATAATATATATTATTTACATATATACTTAAGATAATAAATATTATGATAAATGTTATATAATGTATATTGTACAAATACACACACACAAATACCTACCTCATATATTTTTACCACCTCTAAGAATGTACTTCATTTGGTTGTACTTAAATTCATTTAAGATGAATTTCCCCTTTATAAACTCAATGACCTCAGTGGATAATGCCATTTTACTTGTAAAGTCCCTTTATCTTTGCCTAGTACAGGAATGACGTACAGTACATTTCAGAGTGCAGGAGGCATGTGGGAATGTGGAAAGTCTTAAGAACCATTTGAGAATTTGTTCTATTGCTGATGAAAACAAATGGACTCCATAGACTAAGAGTTATTATAGTTACGTTATTCTCACATGCAGTAGATTACAATAATAATAGCTGATTATAAGTTCAAAGGACTAGAAAGATGTGGGGAATTTGGATTCAATGTGGCAAGGAAATTGTTATATCATTTCAGATTTATTCATTAGTATGTTTTCCTGGTACTTGGTCCTAGGTGGCCTCATAATTCTGATGGTTGGTTTGAACAAGACAAAGATAAAGTATCTTTCATGAAATGTTATCTCAGTCTTCCTCAGAAGGTGGTAAATGGATTTCTACCAGAAGTAGAAAGCACACCTCAAACATAGGCTTGTATTTGGTTTGCTGATACTCACTGGATTAAAGAAAATACAAATCAAGAGTCAAACAAAAAATATCATGTTTTCTCAAAAAAACCTACCACACCACACCATTGAAAATCAAAGTATGACCACTGGATACAAGCTCATACTAAGCAAACATACATATACCATACCATCGCTGCAACACAGTACAATCCATTTGTACTTGCCTACTATAAAGCACATTTAATCTATAATATACTTGTCAAAATCTCTTCACTCTTAGGTTATTTTTCAAAATTATAATATGATTTTTAATGCTCATATCTTCCAGTAATATTCTGATGTCTATTTCTTTCTGGTTCTTTGAATGTAACTTTTCTCCTTGGGAAAGGAAATGCAATTTTAAAAGACATGTACAAGCATTTCTCTATTATCTCATGAAAGATTTTGTAACTACATGCATGCTTATGACCCACTTCTAATTTTGCCTCCATTAAAAACTAGAATGCACAATTAGAATATATAGTTTGATTCCATCATATTTCGAGTTCCAACCAGACTTATACCTCTTTTCTTAAGACACTGAAGCCCTCAGAACTCAAAGTAAATGACAGACGATTCAGCACATTTGACTGTAATATGCAGGCAATTATGCATTCTGATCAAAGAATACAGTGAAAAATGGAAAACAAATTAAATGTAAATGGAGAGATGGGGATGTTTCTTATTGGGCTTTATATGTTGTAAATAAAAACAAAATATAAAGAAGTAAAACCTCTGGGGAAATTTCTTTGCAAGAAGGAGAATTGCCAAATCATCATGGAAAGGAAGTATATTGTTGAGTTCTACAATTGTAATAATTATATAAGATCAATATATGAACTTAAAATAGCATGAAACATGCATGTGAGAAAAGAGTCCAAGTGAGAGTTCTGTGAATAGCAAATATCTAACCCGTAAATTGTTAAGATATTGAAATATACACATCTTGTCTTTCTTAGCTTGTTCACGAACCAGATAGGTACAGACATTATCTAGACTTGATTTCCCTGAAGACAGCCAGCCGAATTACATTTTAAACACAAGTCTGCTTGTATCACTTACCTGCCTTACAGCAAAACCAAAAGCAATGATTGTACCTAGATTTTCAAGTAATCTTGTCATAATCTAATGGATAAAAAGCAGTGTACACAACTATGCCTTGTATGCTCACCTGTTTAATCTATCTGAGTCGAAGTCATTCTCTCAGTTCCCCCAGGGGAATTCCTCATTGTATTTATCAGGGAATTGTAGTTGAGTTTTGTTTTGATTTATTCTTTTTGTTAATTCCTTCCTTGCTTGTTCCCTCCCTATCTGATCCTCAAATCAGAGATTATTATAGATTCCATTTACATTGTATTTACATCAAATATTTATTTATTTATTTATTTATTTATTTATTTATTGTTTTTTCAAGACAGGGTTTCTCTGTGTAGCCCTGGCTGTCCTGGAACTCACTTTGTAGACCAGGCTGGCCCTGAACTCAGAAATCCACCTGCCTCAGTCTCCCAAGTGCTGGGATTAAAGGCATGCGCCACCACTGCCCGGCCAAATATTTATTTTTTAATTGTCCTCATTGTGCTGAGAATAACTACAGGACAAAAAACTGTATTTGAGTTACTTATGTTCATATAGCACTATGTATGCCTTGTCTTTATTTTATAGAAATAATGTGAATCAACCAGTTGACAGTCAGTGAAGTTTCTGATAAGCCCATAGGGAATCACAGTCTCTAGTCCTCAAAGGCATTGACACTAATGTACCGTGCTATCCTCTGGGAGTTCTATGTGCATGTCTCTTGCCTTCACCCACTTATCACCCCAAAACCACTGTAAGTCAAGGAGAAGGACATAGATTTTTTTATGGTAGGACAGGCAATAACATCTGGAGATTGAGTATATAATGGTCCACCTACTAGACAATCATTGATTGCACTGAGGTATAGAATACCAGGGCCATCTGGATCTTACGGAACAAATCTGATATGTAATTGTATTTGTCCCCTTTCACTCTCATAGATGGTTGTATTTGAATGACATATTATATAAGCATACTGAATCTGCAATCATATATTTTTAGATATAATCTAAGATATAGTGTGTCTATCCCATGGGAGTCTTCAAAAGATGTAAAATCAACTGAATTGTAGACCACATATGAAGAATACAGAATATTCGTCTTCTCACTTGGAGCCTTGTTCCTGACTTGACATAATATGTTTAAAAATATTATTACCAATTTTCTTTGGTTTTATTTTATAGAGCTTAAGATTAAAAGGGGGAGGGCAATTATATAATGTTAAATATAGAAAAGCACTACTCCTGGTGCATTTTACATAAAACTAGTAGTAGAAAATGTAGTCCATGCAAATTAAATGTACAAACTATCTCTATACTGTATTCTTTATTTGTTAAAGGTTTCCCCTTCACAAACTTGTAACAAGAGTTGCAAGCAAATACAATATCGGCTCTCTTGTTTTTTTTTCTCTCTCTAGTTGAGGAACAAACAAGGAACACAATAGTCTAACAGAAGAAAAATAGTAAAAATGGTAGAGAAACAAACACACCATAAATGGGACAATATCATCTAGAATGACTTGATAGGCTGTGTAAATATTAATTTCTTTGATAGAAGTAATGAAGAATAAAATCAACTACAAATATATGAAAGGGACTCTAAAGATTTGTTTCCATGAAATTTCTGCGGAAATATAGTGTCTTCAAAGTGTAATGACTTGCCCAAATGCACATTGTTAGAAAAATGAAACACTTGAAGAGCTTAGGCTTATTTATTTTCCCAACATTTTGCCAAAACCTTCCATACATATTTTTGGAGCATGATGTGATGATGCATATTAATTATCAACTTGATAGAACCTACAATTACCTGGACATGAGACTCTGAACACGTCTGTGGGAAATGATCTTGATTGGGAAGATCAAGTTTAACTGTGGGCAGAGCTAGTTCCTTGGCAAAATAGCCCAACTCTATACAATGGGGAAGGCTAGCTGAGCACTGGCTTACATCAATCTAGTTCTGTTTCTGATGGTGGATATGAAATGACCAATTGCTTCAAGATCCTACTGTTTTGAGTTCCTTGTCATGATGGAATATGCTCTTGGATTGTCAGCCAGAATGAACCCTCTCCTTCTTAAGTTGTTTTGAGTATAATACATTGTCACAGGAAACAAGTGAGGACTAAGACACACAAGGCATCATTAATCACTAAGGGCAAGAAAAATTATAGAAACACATGGTCATCAAGATATTTCTCCAACACTAATGTTGTTAGCCTATGTGATATTTTATAATGGGATATTTACAAGTGTCCATGTCAAATAGTTTAAGAACTTTAATAAGAGGATCTGTTAAGATAACAGCTGACTTTTATAAAAAATCTTTTCACCCCCCATTTCCCAGAATCTCACCATATATACCATAATGAAGTGATAGTGACAGCTGACTACTCCCTATGTGATGACCAGAACATGCTTCTCTAGAACACATGAAAACCTGATGAATTTCCTTTCAAAACCCAATTGTGTTTTTACCACCTATTCATATTCTATCACAGTTTATCACCACATATCTTTTGTCTTCACTACACAGGCTGAAAAGTTCTACTCTTCCCTGAATCCTGGCCAAGTGGTTTGTATTCCTCCATTGTCACATCTATTACCCTACACTGCTGAATTGTGAGAGACACAATTCAGGTCTAGAAAATGTTAGATTGAGCCATGTCAAATGCCCTATGTCTTATGACCATTAAAAAATCATTTTTTCTTGACCCAAAGCAAAAACAATAACAGCAAAGAAAATCAAACAAATATGGAATATAAATTAAACAATAGTACAGGATTATTTTGAGAATTAAGTAAAAAAAATGCCAGGAAATAATTTACCTTCATGCATAAAAGTCAAGGAAATGAGTAATAAGGATACTTTTATCACTAAAATTTAAGAAAAAATAGTCTGTGTCTAGAACCTGCATGGAAACTTTCACAAGTCTAAAGAATTTTAATTACCTATCTCATATTCATCTACTGTGTAATTTCAATCCTCAATAAGATAAAAGGACTTCGATTATTTTAGAATCCATGCTAGTAAATGTGTATTGGTCTTTTCTTCATGGTTGATCTGGAAATTGACTGTGTAAGACCTAAGAGTATTGTCCTACCATCAAAGAGAGTCAGATCCTAGAACTTTGGCATGAGCTTATCACATGTGACCAACTTCTTAGAGGGAAAACAATCAAATCTTACATATGCAAAACATTGGTATCTACATCAAAAGAATTGATTTTGGGCTTCCTCTCTTCTGTAAGCAGTAAGATATCACTCATAGTTAATCTCTGCTGCATATAGATTGCTATTCTGCCAAAGCACCAGGAAGAAACCACAATACCAGCCTTCACCTAGCTTCCCTTGAATCCATGGATAAAGCACACACACACACACACACACACTCACACAGTTATTCAATTTCAACTTGTTTTTTGACACAATTGCTGGGTGCTTCTTACCTTCCACCTGGAAAATTGTGACCTTATCAATAGTTTTACCTCTGCAACTCGCACCTGCCCTAAACTTTAGTTGCTCCTTTACATCCTCAACCACCTGCCTGTATGAGCAGCCACAAGTTTCCACTCTGCCTGAGATCTCACATGTCATCTCATCTCTTCTCCCCCTCAGAAATGTGGAAAATTCTTCTCTCTTCTCCTTACTTCTCTCTGCTTAGGGACCCACCTAACACTTCCACCTAGCAATTTGAAATTGGCTTCTTTACTGACAGCTCTAGAACTAATTGAGGAATAGAGCCTAGCCTCAGAATGACCCCCTACAAATATCCTTTCCTCTCTCTACTCTCATTTCATTTTTCATGCATTCTATCACACAGAATTATTTCATTCATCATCTTACTCTGATTTCTTGGGAGAAATTTCACTTAAGCTACTAGTTAAGTTAGGATTTTGAAATGACACTTTAGAACTACAGGCCACATTAGTTCTCAATTCTTTACCAATCCCTCCACATCCAAACGCATTTCCATAAAGCTGTCCCACTGTCAGCATCCAGTCTTCTGCCTTATTCATGGTGGAGGAGAGTGTAGTAATAAAAAAGCCTGAGATGTACTTCTAACACCACTTCCTCTCTGCTTTGGAGATGAGAAAAACATACTTGCAGGCCAGAAACTTTGGAAAGGGAAAAAATCTTAGGTCTCAACAGAATTAGTAGAAAAGTGACTATAGGGTACCAATTTAAAGTTAAAGGCACCAACAAGGAACCTTCAGACCAAGTATATAATCAGCTCAGCTTTGAACTACTTAAAACTTAATCTTATGTGACTGATATTTTTTTCTACTTCTACAAATCCCCATGAGCTACATTAAATATTCTTCAGATATATCAGTCAGTAGGGTCATCCTAAAAGAAAATACATAAATTTGATATTTATATATGGTACTGAAGCAATGAATCTTGTTCTATTGTGGCCATAGGAATGTTCTTTGCCTCCCAAAGCCTTAGTTTCTTCATTTGTGTGTGTGTGTGTGTGTGTGTGTGTGTGTGTGTGTGTGTGTTTGTGTGTGTGCATGTGCGTGTGTGTGTGTGTGTGAGAAATATTAGTCTAGATTGTATCTAATAAAGTTCCCATGCTTCTATCAACTAAACTAGTAAATGAATTTGACACATTCGAATCCTTGGACAGAACTCATTCACATTTGCAACCATGCTGCCAAACTCAGACCTGAGCATTTCTGTACTTTCCAAAGTCCTCACAAACACTGAAATTTATTAACTCCATGTAATCATTTTAATTCACATATTCTTCTAATGTTTGAGTTTATAAAAACTCAATATGTTGAACTGTCATTTATTTTTTTAAATATTTATTTATTTATTTATTTATTTACATTTAACTGATACTA
>JADRCC010566919.1:0-10084 GCA_019843855.1 Hylomyscus alleni
TTGTTCTCTGACCTCCAATTGTGCCATGGCACACTGTGCATGTTGGGTGTGCACATGAACATGCACACACTCATTAACACGTGTTCTTTCTAAAGCAAAGGAAATTACATGTGTCATGATGTAGCTCTCTTCCTAACTGCTATCTCTGTTCTAACACGTTCTTTTAAAAGTCCTGCTTCTACCTGGCCATGAGGGCCATCCTCATTTACATAGCAAGTTTGAGGCAAGCCTGAACTGCACGGAACCTGGGCGTGGAAGCATATAGCACTTGGGAGTTCAGGCCAGCCTGCTCTATACAGTGAATTCCAGTCCACAGTGGTACACAGATATACCTAACCCTAAAAATAAGTTTTTAAGTTTGTTGAGTATTCAAATAATATATACTAATCATCTCCTTCCTGTTTAAAGACCTCATTTTTTTAAACTTGTATGTCTCACTCTGTGTGTATCTCTCTGTGTCTCCTAACATTTTAAAATAAATTCTTGTTAAATCTGAAATTTCAAATAAGTAAATCACCTATTTGTATGTCCTGAATCTGAATGGTCATTATACAACACTAAAAAGATCAGCTTAAGGAAACAAGTTTGTTAAGAATCCTCAAGTTTGAGCAACCTAGAACTAAACAAGGGGTCTGAAAAGTTCAAATGATTGTTCTCTTATAATTTTACCATTAACTAGACAGAACTCTGGTTAAAGCATTGGTATGGTTTTCTTAATCTGCAGAAGGGGAAAGAAAGTAGGAAATCAAAGACAGATAAACTGATCCCAGAGGAATCCCCTCCACCCACCTTAGGTTGTTCTTCTGTGAAGGTTTATTATTTAAATTTTAACTTCACTCTACCTTCCTATCAATTTGTCACTCTACCTTTCCTAATCCTTGCATGTGCGTGGAGGCAGGGATGACCATATTCTAATTTGAAAAGAAAGAACAAAAGGTTTATTATTTAAATTTTAACTTCACTCTACCGTCCTATCAATTTGTCAGTCCTCTCTGATTTTAGTTCCAGAAGAGGCATCAGTGCTCTTCACCCTGGAGGCTTACGGATCTGGCTCTCTCACTTTCCAAAGATCAAACCCCTATCCATAGTGATTCATAAAAATCTCAGCAGGAGTCTAGAATTTGTACAAAGTGCTCAGACCTCTAATTAACTTAATGCATTTAATATTTTTTTCATCTTGCTTTTACTTATGTTTTCAGAATCTCTCTCTGAATAGAACATGAATAGAACATGGTCATGAGTATGAAAAAAATCAAATATGACTTTCTATGCAACAAATTTTGGAGTCTAGGAAGCACCAAAGACAGAATAAACCATGTTCTAGAATAGCCTTGTTTCATACCTAAATTTTTAAGCCAATTATATTAAAAATTGATATCAATTTTATATTTTCCCCATAAAATAAATTAGGATAGAAAAATGTTTAAAGCTGCCTATAATCAAATTAATAAAATTAAAAGTTTCAGGATAATGTTGGCATTATCTATTGTATGGCTTTGCATTTTTAATGCTTCTCTTGCCCCAATCCTTGTGTGTACATGGAGGCAGGGATTACAGCATTCTAATTTGAAAAGGAAGAAAAAAAAATATGGTAGCATCATCTCTATTGTATTACCATAAAGAAATAAATTCAAATAGAATCTCAAAAAGAAAACTGGAAAGATGTTACAGGCTACTTATCTTTCCCAATAACCTTTCAATGAAAGGTGAGCAAAACTTAGAAAGTCTATTAAATTCACTAAAAAAAAGTCCTGCAATAGCTAGCTAACCAGTATATACTTTGACCAGACACTACACTGAGTAAAAAGAGAATCAAAATTTCAAAATGTCAGTTCTCCTCATCCTGCTACCTGGATAGAAATAAGAACAGCCAGGAGGTATTCAGTTTGATGGCCTGCTTCTTTTCATGGCCAACATACTCCTTTCCCTCTCTCAACAAATATTTTGCTTTAATTTTGACTGAATGGATTCTAAGATGTTAGAACCATCTAACATGTATAGCTGGTCTCATAGCCAACACACACACACACACACACACACACACACACACACACACACACACACACCCTACTTACATCAGTTTCTCCCCTAATCCTTCTCCTTCTCTTTGAGATTAAGAAAACCAATACTAGTCAGGCGATGGTGGTGCACGACCTTAATCATAGCACTTGGGAGACAGAGGCAGGCAGATTTCTGAGTTCCAGGACAGCCTGGTCTACAGAGTGAGTTCCAGGACAGCCAGGGCTATACTGAGAATCCCTGTCTCGAAAAACAAAACAAAACAAAACAAAAACAAACAAACAAACAAAAAACACAAAAGAAAACGAATACTAAACAGTCATACTGCTAAGCCAGTGTCCTTTATTCCATTGTATACACTATTCCAATGTATTACATACTGACAAAATGAACCTTTTGGCATGGAGACTCACTATTATAGTTCTGGTTAGCCAGGCACTTGGAAAGTAGGCCAGGTTGACCAAACGTACTGTAAAACACCTGTTTCTACCTCCAAGTGTTGGGATTAAAGGCATGTATCACCACATCTATCCTTTACTTAAAGAGTTGGGTTCCAGTTTTTACACTCAGTAGAGTTGGAATTCCAAGTCAAACACTTCAAGCATTCTGTGAACTTACCTAAAGAAACAAAACCTCCACCTAACATCTTAGAATTCAATCAAGATTAAGGTGAACTATTTAATATTTTGAGAGAAAAAATAGTGACTCACATAGGATTTCTGTACCATGAAAAGTTATCCTTCAAAAGTGAAGAAAAGCTGGGCATGGTGACACATGTCTGCAATTCCACACTTGGAAGACTGCGGCAGGAGGATTGCTGTGAGCCTTCCAAGAATCTGGGCTACAGAGACCCTATTTTTTAAAAAAGTGATTCCCTCAGGACTCCACTGGACACTTCATTTCGTACCCCTTACCCCTACCACAATGATGTATTAGACTTCCCACGATAAGAATGAGTGTAGCGAGTTTTTGTGCAAGAGGCTTAGTTCTCAGAATTTCAGTGAAAGCAAGGACCTGAAAGTAATCTCTATTCAGTTTCTAGAGAAAGAGAAGTTGAATACATTACATGTATTTCTTTATATAAATGAAAAGTTCTTAATAGTATGCTTCAGTACTCTTACAAACCACTTACAATACTCAGTAAAATCATTTCTCCAAAGTTTTTAATGCATCCTAAGCTGCCTATTGCATACCAGTTTTTATTTTAATCTAATTTTAAGAAAATTCCCTGTCTCTGCTATCAGTCCTGGTTCAAATAAACTCAATGCAAATGAAAAAAAGTGAAGGAAAAATGAAATGTTTCTGAGACAAACAACAATTGAAGGGATTTGCTATTAGTAGAACTGCTTCACAAGAAACATTAAAGGAATATGATATAGTTAGTCATTCAGTTAGATTAGTGAAGGTATAAATTAAACTTCAACCTTTTTTTTTTATTATTTGAGATACCTTAATACGCAACTGGACTGCCCTAAAAACTTATGATCTTCTTAAATCTCCTGAGAGCTGGTATCACAGACAGGAGATACCAAGCTCAGAATCAACTTTGCTTATTCTTAACTGACCAGATAACCATTTGTTCAAAATAATAGTAGCAACAATATATTTGATTATATATGCTAATGCATATGTTGCGTGCAAACATGAAAGTGAAATGAATGACAATAATACAAGGGACAAGCAGGGAAGAATCAGAATAATTTTGTCACTATAAGGTATTCAAATTATACTCTTAAAGCAGTGTTATTTGAAAATGTGTTAACATTAGCTATAATGTATAGGACAAACTCCAACGCAACTACTAAAAAGTAGGGAAGGAAGTGTAGATGACCTACAAAGAAGAGGAAATGTACTCCTGTAAAATGTTCTATTAATCCAAAAAGAGGTAGAAAGGGAGAACAAGATAAAAACAGGAACAAAGAATGGGCAACAGTAACAAACCCAGTAAATCTTTATCCAACTATATTAATAACCACTGCAAAGGAATATGATATACACACTCAGCAAAAGATAAGAGAGCCTAGGGTGTAACTCCATGGTAAAGCACTGGCCTCTGGGGAAGAGCACCAAGTTTGATCCCTAGTAATTAAAAAACAAATCCCTATGGTTTAGAAGAAACGTGTTAAATGTAAAGTCATACATATAGATATTGAAGAAAGTGAATTTAAAATACTATCTTAAAGAAACTGAATCAGGGGCTGGAAAAATAAGAGCTCAGCACTGGCTGCTCCTGCAGGACCTTGGTTCAATTCCTATAATGCACATGGTGACTTACAACTGTCTACTAAGTTCAGTTCCAGGGGATCTGATCCCTCTGCTGGCCTCTATGAGCACCAGGCATGCAAGTGGTGCAGACATACATGCAAGCAAAACAATTATATATATAATTAAAATTTAAGAGAAACCGAATCAACAATTAAAAACTGTCTAAAACAGAAAACACAAGGTTCAGAAAAGTTTGCTGGTGAATTCTAATTAAACATTTAGGAAAGAAATTGATTAAATTCTCTAAAATCTCTTCTACATTATATAAGTAAAGAGCACTTTCTAACTCTTATATATATATCCCCATGAAAAGTCTACCAAGTTATGATAATCAAGTGTACTCAATTCAGAGGGTGGCACTGTACCACAGGTTAGCTATGAATATGGACTAACACAAAATTGCATATTTATTTAAAACACTGCGAGAACTTTTTGCATTTTTTGTAAATCAATTGCACAGTTTTCAAGAGTGAACTTTGTAAATGACAACACCATGCCTATGTCAAAAGGTTGGGTGTTCCTGGGTAAATGGCAAAAGACCTATAATAGTTAACACAATTCTGAAACAACTGAAGAAAATCAGACAATTGATACTATACCCAACCTCAAGACTTCTATATAATACTACAGTAATCAAATCAGTGGGGTACTGGCAAAAGAACAGTCGATTGGACCAGTGAAACAGAACAGAGAATCCAGAACCAGATTCACACAAATCTAGAAAGTTGATCTTGGAGACAATTCAATGCAGGAAAAACATTTTCAACAAATTTTTCTGAAATCTGAAATCTTTTAAAACATACACAAGGAAGAAAATGGAAGGTTTGTGGCTGGATTGTTGGATCAGGAGTAAAGAAGAGCACTTGTTCTTGCAGTGGACCCAGGCTTGATTACCTACACTCACATATTGGCTCACAAGGATCTGTAACTCCTTGTGACTCCAGTCCTAAGGGATCTGACACCCTCTTCTGACTTCCATGGAAACCAAACAAGTATGTAGTACATACACACACATGCACATAGGCAGCAGAACACTCACACAGATAAAATAAACAAGCAAAAACACTGGGCAGTATTGTAGAAAATAGTGTGCTGGGTGTGCTGATGTCCACCTTTAATCCCAGCACTCAGGAGGCAGAAGGAGGCAAATCACTGTGAGTTGGAATAGTTCCAGGCCAGCCAAAGCTACATATTGAGACATTGTTTAAAAAAAAAGTGTAAGAATATACATTCAGCATTTTAAGAATAAGTAATTTTTACTCTAATATCATAAGCACTCAACAATAATTATTGAAACTTAAAACTAACCAGTCAAAACTTTAAAATAACTTTAACAAAATAACTTTAATGTTTTAAAATAAACAAAGAAGTATAGCTCAATGCTGTTTTTATATTTTACCAATAATTAAATACATTTCCCCCCTTACAGAAAATAAAAGCAGGCATGAGTTGTTAGTCAAA
Source organism: Hylomyscus alleni (assembly GCA_019843855.1). Taxonomy (NCBI): domain Eukaryota; kingdom Metazoa; phylum Chordata; class Mammalia; order Rodentia; family Muridae; genus Hylomyscus; species Hylomyscus alleni. Next base: position 5,746 of record JADRCC010566919.1, read on the forward strand.
TAATCATCTCAACCATATACACAGATTTCACACCCAGGGGTTAATTATTCTAGGAAATTCTCCAATCAGTTGTACTGCCAGGACAGCTAACATTTCTTTAACAATACACCCCTTTACTCCATTGTTAATAAACATAAGCAAAGCTTTTATTCAAAACTCCTCTGAAAATTTCCTTTTTCAGCTACTGAGATGGCTCAGTGCAATTAAAGATATTTGCTTCCAAGCCTCACCATTTGGATTGAAACTGCTTCTTGATAAACATTTATGATATAATTCTAAACAAAAATATTATAGAACTCTAAAAAATAAAAGTTACCCAGTTGACAAAAGTGTGATAAAGCAGGAGTTGGAAGTATATGGATCAATGAGAACATTCTGGTAGGTAGACTTCTCATCATTTGGGAAGCTACTGGAAACTTTACCGTGGTTCCCAACCTTCCTAACGCTGTGATACCTGATTACACTCATGTTGTATAGCCCCGACCATAAGTTATTTTCATTGCTACTTCATAACTATAATGTTGCTACTATTATGAATGTAAATACCTGATATGCAAGATATCTGACCCCTGTGGGGTCATGGCTCCCAGGTCAACCAGACAAGGCTTCAGCTTTCTTCTTTTCTTTCTTTCTTTTTTTTTTTTTTTTTGGTGACAGGGTTTCTCTGTGTAGCCCTAGTTGTCCTAGAGCTCACTCTGTAGACCAGGCTGGTCTCAAACTCAGAAATCTGCCTGCCTCTGTCTCCCAAGTGCTGGGATTAAAGGTGTGCACCACCACCGCCCGGCTGACAAGACTTCATCTTTAAAAAAAAAAAAAAAAAAAAAAGCTCAGTGCTAGTTGACACCTTTGTCAGATATGTTAGAGGCTAAGGTGGGAAGATTTTGAGTTCAAATCAGACTGAGCAGAGTAGGGCATTGTCTAAAATGAATCAACCCACATTTTAAACAGCGTAAGTATATTAAATTAAAAAGTATAGAACAGCAACCTAATTTTTTAAAAAAATGTATCTGTACTCTGCCTGAACACATGTCTGTGCACCACATGTATGCAGTCCAGGTCAGAAAAGCGCATCAGATCTCCTAGAACTGGAGTTCTGGATGGCTGTGAGCTACTATGTAAGTGCTAGGAATCAAACCTGGGTCCTCTGCAAAAGCAAGTGTTCCTAACCACTGAGACATCTCTCTTTCCCCAGGAACCTAAAAGCTTATGAACATGTAGTTATATTAAAACATGCATGAGAATACAAATTATCTGGGAGAGGAGTTTCATCATATATCTCTTTAAACATAATTATTCAAGCAAAATATAAACAACTGATTATTGGGGTTGGTCTGAATGTTTTATACTTTATATCATGTTTTATACTTAAAAATAAGAATAATTTTGGGAAAAAAATCCAAAATGTAGAAAACCTAATATACAGATATGTTCAGGAAGCCAAATCAGTTTCAATAAAAGAAGCAGAACTAAACTGTGCGCCCAATGAACTGTGCAAGCACAAACACACATATGAGAAAAGAAATAGAAAATGGTAAGTGTAGTCATTTCTGAATAAGATTGTTTTGTTTTCTTCTTTGTACATTACTCTGTGTTAATATTAGTATAAGAAAAAAAGCAAACCAGAAAATGCAAATTCATCTGGTGAAAATATACATTCCAATTAAATTTGTAAGACTATTTTCCTTTAGATTCTGAAAAGCTAGCAAAATGGCCCAGAAATTTGAGGTAACTTCCCCAAACCCATATCATATGGTAGAGGGAAGCCTGACTCCAAAGGTTGTTCCGATCCCTGCCCCATACACACACACTAATAAGTAAATTAAGTTTTCCTTAAATGATCAGACCATGTTAGTTGTCCTACCTGGGTTCTAGTGCTGTGATAAATACCACGACTAAACGCAACTTGGGAGAGAAGGGTTTATTTCTCTTCACAGAAAAAGTCAGGCCAAGAACTCAAGGAAAGAACTCGGAGGAAGGGACTGAAGCAGAAGCCAAGGGAGAACGCTGCTCCCTACTGTCGGCTCTAGCTTGTTTAGTTTGCTTTCTTACATACCCCGGGATCACACGCCCAGGGATGACTTCCCCCTGCCTGTAGATCAGGCCCTCCTGTATCAATCATTGATCAAGAAAAAGTTCCATTGACTTTCGTACAAGCAATGAGATGGAAATTTTTTTCTCAACTTTTTCCTTTTCCTAGATAACATTAGCTTGTATCAAGTTGACCCCCCCCAAAAAAAGGAGAAGAAAGAAAGAAATACAGCCCATTTAAATTAGTATTCAACGCCACACAAACGGAAAGAATTAACACATCTTTAAACTTCTAATTTTAAATATTTAGGAGCTAAAATCTCAGCTCTGGAAGTATCTTTAGTTCTACATTTCTGAAGACAGTTTAAGTTTCTATTCCTAGTGCTGTGGCATCAGAATAAACAAAAGCCCTGCTCTCCAATGCAGGAGATAAAGTTATCACTTGGGAATCTTCATACCAAATCTTAATTTATATTGCAAAGAGAAACTTATGTATAAAGGACAGTTTCCAGTGTAGGAAAGAAATGGCAGAAATGGGGCAGCACACAATGTTTATGTAACACTGTAATAAAATGTTACATATGAAGAAATATAGAACAGTGTTGAGAAATTAAAGACCTACACAGGCAGATGTACAATGTCAGTGTATTAGAAAATACAGTATTCTGTAAGTTCTCCCCAAACTAAACTAGGAAGTTGATGTAATTACATTTAAAGAAAACTACATTCTTAAAAACAGAAATTAACAAGATGGAACTAGAACTGTAGCTCAGTGGTTCAACTCCCAGCATCACAAAAAAATAAATTAATAAATCAAACAAGGGGATTCTAAAATATATGTGATCAAAAACAGTCAAAACAATCATGAAAAGATTGAAGGGCTTACTCTGACTTCAAAATAATTATATTTAAAATAATGCTGGCAAAAAAGGATAGGGAATTATTGTAAGGGAACTATTGTAATAGAGACCATGAATTAATCCACACTTACACAATCAAATGGTTTTCAAAGCAAGTCAAGGTAGATAAAGAAAAAATTATTTTTGAAAAGTGTTGAAATAATTGGACATAAAGGAGAGAGGAGAGCTTCAACTTCCGAATTGCACCATAATAAAAAATTAATTCAAAATGGATAGTAGCATGAATACAAAAAATAAAGTTATAAAGCTCATACAAGAGAAAATGTAGAAATATATTTTCAACTTTGATATAGGAATTTATAGAACACAGAAAATGCCTATAGTCATAAAAGGAAAAATTAACAACCTTGGTGAATCTGTTATTAAAACTATTTAAAAGGTAAGCAGGTACAAGGTGACACACATTGTTAATCTTGGCACTCAGAGGGCTGAGACAAAAGGACTACCATGAATTTGAAACCATCCTGGGATACATGACAAGTTCCAGTCACAAAACAAAGAAAGAAAAGCAGGTGAGTACCAAATTAAGATAAAATATTTCTGGGTAAATAATTTGTATTTAGAACATAAAGAACTGTTACAATCCAAAAGAAAAACAACACTGAATTTTAAAATTAAGCAAAAGTCTTCCATAGTTACTTCTCAAATGACTAACAATACAGAAAAGTTAATGTCCTATTCTTACAGAGGATCTGAGTTCAATTCCCAGTACCCACATGCTTTTTTTTCCATTTTTAATTCCAGTTCTAGGGGATCTAATGCCCTCCTATAATCTCTATAGGCACCAAGAACAAACATGGTACACAAAAATTATGTGTTTACACACACAAATAAAAAAATGTTTTAAGTGCGTCTTAGGGATAGAGCTCAGTGGTAGAGCGCTTGCCTGGCAATGGCCCTGAATTCTATCTATCCCTAGCACAGTACACTCACTAAGTATTTAATTCAGTAACTCAGTGTTGTTTGATAGACTTGAAAATGTTTGCAAGTCCACAGTGACATAGACAACATTTTCTTCAGCACACCTAAACATACTTGCCTTACATTTCCAGTCATAGTTGCTTCACCACAGGTAACGTCCCTGTAACTTCTGCCTATATTAATTGTATCTGACCTATGTAGGTTTTTATGCCTAGCTTTTTTTTTAAAGTGAGGATGTTATTTTAAAGGTTCATTCACGCTGTTGCATGTATCGATAATTGCTTTTTATTGCTAAGTAATATTCTATTATATATACTGCAATAGATTGTTTAATATAGCTTCCCAGTAATGAGCAATTGTGCTGCTTCCAGTTTGAGACTGTGAACATTTCTGCAGAGACTGTGAACATTTCTGCAGAAGTCTTTTTTCTAATAAGCCCAGGCAAGACCCTCAACAAACAAAAATTCAGC
>JADRCC010566920.1:0-13820 GCA_019843855.1 Hylomyscus alleni
AAAAAAAGAAGAGTCTGTGGTTTAGAGGTTGGAGTTGAGTCTGGGGTTAGGCATGCCTATGCTGGCTGTGTAGCCTTTGGTTCACCCTAACCTGCTTCAGCTTGGATTTCCTCATTTGGAAATGAGATATAATTTCTCTTGCTATAAATGTTGTGCTGAGAATTAACTGAGCTAATCTACTCAAATCTCCTAGCATTGCCCCTAAATGATATTATCTTGATTTTTAATAGTATTGTTAATAGTAATGCAGCGTGAAAGCCATTTATGAGTCACACAGGATATGACTCATAATATTGTTGCTATTGATAAGAAGAGGGGCGCTTGGGAATCATCCAAGTTCAAATGAAGACTGAGATTGTGGCATTTCAGTCTGTAATTGGGAGTTAAGATGGACGAGACCCTTACACAGCTCCTTAAGCCCCAGCCACTGCCTTCATTTCCAAACTTATCCTTTCCTCCCTGGGATACTTGGTCTCCTCCTATGTTCAGATAAATTCCCTTGTTCCTAGGATGTTCTTTCTTCCCTTAGCCCACCTTTCCTCTGTTTCCTTCTTTGTTTCACCTTACCGCTTCTTTCATTTCCTCAGACAGGTGACCTGCCTGCAGTTCCCATGCTTGAGCAACAGCAGGGGATCCTGGGGCAAACTGGCTCACTTGTACTCACCAAACTGATGAGCTCTGGGTTCAGTGAGAGAGCCTATGTCAGTAAGTAAAGTGGAGAATGATTGAGAAGATACTCTATATTAAGCTCTGGGTTTCACATACATGCACACACATGTGCACTTATACATGTGTGAGCCCATGCACATGTGTACACGCACACACATGCCATCACACTACATGCACACAATAAATTTTTAAAAACAATCTTTGATTTAGAAATTGAGTATTAATTTCTTTGGTTTTTGAATTGGACCTTGTCCGTCTTAGTGATCACCATATATCCTGAAGTTAGTACCTAACTGGCACTTAGCATATGTCCTGTAAATATTGAAAGAGTGAGTAAACCAGTCTTATTCAAATCCATTCTTGGCTCAAAGGCGAATAGTGAAATTTTCTTTCTGCTGTCTTCATCTAAGACTCTTGCCCTTGGGGAAGGATGAGATGAAGGATGAGACAAAGTGAGGAGCTCTCACGAAGTTCCATGCCTTCCAATGCCTTCTGATGCATCATGGGTAAGGTCCCATCATAAACCGAGATCTTTGGTACACTCTCCTGTCAAGTCAGTTCCACTCAGACAAGATGGGCTCAGGCATGTTGATTAAAGTTTTCTAAGGGGTTGGTTTAATAGAACATTCCAGGGTTACAAGACCTTAATGCCATTGTGTAGCTCTTTAGTGGTGAATTCCTGGGCTGAGGCAGATGGATGGCAGGACTCATGCCTATAAACAGAAAACAGAAAACAGAAAGCTGGTAAAAATGTGGATGGAAATGTAATTGAACAAGGGAACTATGTGTCAGCTCCAGCAAGCAAAAGAACTTGGCAGCTTTAGCCATGTGATTCTGACTTTAGAGTCAAGGATACAAGAAAAGGGTTAGGGAATCTCGCTCCACAACTAAGGAAAACCTCTGAGGTCAGGTGTGTGGCACTGTATGGAGACCCAGAGATGCCACTGTGTGAATCTGTGAGGGTGGAACCTAGAATTTGTTGGAGACACCAATACGTTGGGGATTCCAGAGTCCTGGGCTACCTGCCAAGGAGAGCTGATGACAGAGGGTGAAGCCAGTCCAAGAGAGAGATGTTTGTTATAGTCAAGAAAGCTGAAAAGAGTTGGAGATCTGAAAAGTGATTTGACATCAGACATGGAGATGCAGAGTATGGAGTTTGCTCAACTGGTTTTAGGTCTTGTTTTGGTTCGGTATTTCCTCACTCTGCTCTGTATCCCCCCTTTTGGAACGGTGATGTATATTCTATGACAACGTATGTTGGAAGTATGTGATGTGCTTTTCTGTTTTTATTTGACAGGAAATAACAGTTAAGAGACTGCTATGAGTCTCTAAAGAGATTTTGAACTTTGCACTTTTAAACAGTGTTGAGACTGTGATAGACTATGGGGACTTTTGAAGTTAGACTGAATAAATTTTGCATGGTGATGTCTATAAGCCAATAGGCATCAGAGAGTGGAATGTGTTTGAAAAGGAATAACCCCCTATAGGCTTATATATTTGACTGTTTTGACTTCTTGATCATTAGGGAATAGCACTATTGGGAAGTGTGCTCTTGTTGGTGTAGGTGTAGCCTTGTTGGAGAAAATATGTCACTGAGGTGGGCTTTGAGATTTCAGAAACCCAAGCCATGCCCAGTGTCTTTCTGTCTGTCTATCTGTCTGTCTCTCTCTTTCTCTCTGTCTTCCTGCTGCCTGTTGTTCTAGATGAAAAAAACTCTTAACTCCTTCTCCAGTACCATGTCTGCCTGTAGGTTGGCATGCTTCCTGCCTTTGTAACAATGGACTAAACTGAATCATAAGCTATCCCCAATTAAATGCTTTCTTTTATAAGAGTTGTGGCCATGGTGTCTCTTCACAGCAATAGGACACTAATTTAGTCACTTCTCTCTTATTTTTAACTAATGATTTAAGAACTGGATCCCAGTATGTAGAGGAGAACTTTAAAGAATAATACAAAATGACAATGGCTGTTTGTCTTCTGGTAAAGTCACAACTTTCCTGCTAATTGGATAGGATAGGCTGACATTCCATTACACAGAGAAATGACCTTAAAAGTTGGTCAATGACACAGGATGGAGAGGCTCAGTAAAGGGTCTGGCTTTGCTATGTGGCATCTCCTGGACTCTCTTTCATATTCTGCTGCAGCTTTCATGAATATACTGTGCACCTTGACAGTTGCCCCCATGAGCTTCAAGCAGCCAGCATTTCACCCATTTTTGTGCTTGAGAGATTTCTTAAGTCTATGGTAGCTCATTCAGTCAGCATCTAGAAACCAGGTAGAAAGTCGGTTAGTGTCCCAGAGGCAAGCCTCAGCTGGCGGAGTGTGGGAATTAGTGCACAAGTATGCCAGTCTTCTGCACTGTGAACAGATCACTCTGGGAGGCACCTTGTGTTCCTCAGTGGAGCGAGGCTATCACTGCCTACACCAGCAACCACAATTACTATTTTTTCTACATTCTTCCTGTTCTTACTTTCACTCTCTTTGTTGGTTGACTTTGTTGGTTGGATTTTGTCGGTCATTATTAGATTTTGTCTGTTTTGTTTTAGTGACAAGGATGTGCTCAATAGTCCAGGCTGGCCTTGAACTATCAATCTTCCTGTTTCAGTTTCCTGGGTTCTGTGTTTACAGAATGTAGTTGCTATATACTGTGTCAATATGTATAGGATGTTACCACAAACTGTTCACTTTTGCATCTATGAGGTTTTTGGTTTTTTTGTGTGGGTTTTTGGTTTTTTTGTGTGGGTTTTTTTTTTTTTTTTTGGTGATGGTATAGCATTTCCCTAATGAAGTTCTTTCCCCTCAAGTCTTTTTCTTTTTTAAACCTTAACAATTAGAAAAAACTATGACAAAGCTCTATATGATCTTCAAACAACAATCTCCAAGTATGTTGGCATAAAGAATCTTCACTTTGCATTTTCATCTGTTAAAGACAAAGGCAAAACCAAATAGCCTTGATGAAAGCATGTGGGGCTTAGAAGACTTAAGCATTTGTGTCTTGTTCAGAAGATTCTGGGTGAGTCTTAGGTAATATCAGCCCTTGTCATAGATGGCTGTTGAGTACCTAACACAGCGACTGTGACTGAGGCGTTCAATTTTGTAGTGATTTAATTTTAATGACCTGATGTGCCCAGTGACTACTGTAGTCACCAAAGCTGCAGACATCAGAAAAAATAAAAACTTGAAAATAAACTTTGTGATTGACTTCCTTCCTTTCCTAACATATATTGATTTCTGGATGAAATCTGACTTGATTTGGGATTTTATGTTCACTTAGAGAAATACAAGCAAGGTCTGATTCTCAGATGTCCTCGTAGCTCTGGAGGGTCCAGGACCGTCTATCCACGTGAAGATACGGTCTAGGGCAGAGAAGACATCTTTTTACAAGGTCTGATTCTCAGATGTCCTCATAGCTCTGGATGGTCCAGGACCGTCTATCCACGTGAAGATACGGCCTAGGGCAGAGAAGACATCTTTTTACAAGGTCTGATTCTCAGATGTCCTCGTAGCTCTGGATGGTCCAGGACCTTCTATCCACGTGAAGATACGGCCTAGGGCAGAGAAGACATCTTTTTACTCTTCTCTCACCCAACTTTCTCACGCTTGACTCAGGCATCTTGCCAACACCAAGACGCAAGCTGGGTATTAAAAAAGGGTTCTAGAATTAAATGGAAGAAGCCAGAGTCCTGACTCTCTTCTTTCCTCCCCTGCCAGCTTTGGCTTCTCTGCTTCCATACTCTGTGACAAGTTGAGACAAAACTCTAATCACTAACACTTGCAGCAGAATGTGTCATGAGTGGCACAGATCATTTTAGACAAGTTCTGGTTGAAGGTAGGTTAAGACTGCAGTGTTGAGCTTTCATATTGGAGGAGAGGTAGTGGAACTGATTATAAAGCCCTACATAAGTATTGCTTGAAAGACTTTCAAAAATGAATACAGGCTATAGCTATATGCAAGAAAATATGCTCTTGCTAAGTCATTTACTTTTGAAAGATCAACTATTAGGGGATGGTAGAAGCATCTTGTTATAATGTGAGGCATTTCCTCTTAAGGATTTATTTGTTTTTAGATGACTGGAAAATACGCTCAGAGCATAAAAGACAGATTATCACTGACAGGGTGGAAGGTGCTCTCACAGCTAACACATAGTACACTCTTCACGCCCCACCCCAGGGAAGGCAGCTTGAAGGTAAAGCATGCAGGCCCTGGACAGATGACCACACACCCAGTCTACCTCCAGCTATGATAGACAATTTTTCAAACATGTTCACAATTGCTTTTCAGTTCATTACCAAATGTTTAGTGACCAGTACCAAATATTCTTCCCAGCATACAGATCAAAATCTAACTCTAGTATACACACTTCTGCCACAGGAAAAAACAATATTTCACTCTCTCAGGCTTTTACTGAATGCAAAGAGTTTTGAACTGAGTTCCTTACAATATCGACGCTCCATATTGCTCCCTAGCTCAGATATAAATCTTCAGAATGGCACACTTTACAAGCAGCATTCTGGAGTCTTTTCTGATTGGTAATCACACTGCTTCCTTATTAATACTGTAAAAAATGTAAAAGGCATAAACATTTGCAATCTATCTGTTCTCTCTGTGTGGGCATACATCAAGGGCTGCCTAAACATTCCTAATGGTTTACCCATCACATTTTTTATGAGTTTATATGGGAAGAAAATTGTACCAGAAAACTGAATTCGATGTCTACCATTCTATGAATAAATTCTGTTATCTTTGATATTCCAGGTATAATAAAAAATCATACAAAAGTTAAATTTCAGCATCCTTGCAGAATTATGTCAACTGTTTTTAATATCAATAAGACAGCCATTCCCACCAATGTCTTTTCCCTCCAAAAAATATGATTTAGTTTTCAGGTTATGTTTTCATTAACACAACCTGTCTTTAACAGCAAGATGCTGTGCATGTTGGCTAATTTATGTATCCAACAAAGTCTGATCAAAATGAAGAGTTGTAATTTTAAAATACAGAGCTCAGTAAAAATCCATGCAACACTTTGGATGAAATAAAAGTCAGGTGTCCATAAAAACAAGTTTATGTGACTTAGATCTGGAAATATGTTGGTAGGATAACTTTGATCAATCAATTTCTTATTTTTTATTTACTCTCATCTCCCAGTGATTAAACTGTGTTTTATGTTGTTGTCAGTGAATAAGGTCTATGTTTAAGATTTCGTCTTTATCTCTAGTGCCCCACATCCCAAATGCAATGGATTCTACTGAATCACCCAATTTTCATATTTGCAAATTAATACCCAATGCTTCCTTTATATGATAACATTCTCTAAGCAATTTAGTTATGTACAGGCAGGTTGTACCTCAGAGCATTTCTCCCAAGAATTGCCCTCTAGGCCATCTAAAGTTCAGTTCCTTTCCATTTTGGTCTGATTTTCACCCTAATAGGTTCAGCTATCTAAGCCTTCATTTCTGTGTTAATTACCAAGACATAGGAAAAGATATTAAAATCCCCTGGTAGTCAGGCCTTCTAAAGCTCTTAAAATCCTTTGTCACTTAGATTCCCACCTCTCAAGCACACTGTAGTGGGCAATACTTGTAAGTTGTGGACGAAAGGAAGGAGTCCAGGTGTTGGTGTCGGGACCCACCCTTTCTGGGTTGTTTGAGAGCCCAGAGTGGTGCACTCCCTGAATCTTTGTCTCAAGGGTGAGTCCTTTCTTGTTCCTCACCTCAGCCAACATTTAACCCCTTTACAAATACAAAAAGAAGAAAAATGATTCAGATAAAAACTTATTTTGAGGTGTATAAATCAAATTTATTTCTATTCTAGCAGAGTCTTAAACTTTTTTTTTCTTTTCCTGGAAATAAGCAAGCAATTCAAACAAACATGTCTTTTTGGCCCAAGTATGTGCTAAATGGCCTTACGTTTCTCTTCCTGTAAAGACGGCTTCAGAGCTGGCTATTAGCAGAGACTTTCCTAGGCAAATGAAACTCACACAAGCTGCAGGAAGATGCCTCTGAGGCAGGTTTGGGAGTCTCGAGTGACCCACCTCAGTTTCTTTTAGGTGTCAACTGGACTTATGTTTCCTGACTGTGCTAAAATGTGTTTTCTGGAGCTGTGAGGCCAGGTGACTCTCCATCTAAGAAAATGAGTGTTTTCTTTTGTTTCTAAAGTGCACATGAAGATGCTTATTTGTGACCGGGATTCCAGAGTTGGCATCCCCAGAGCTTAAGCCTCATTAATCCAAACCTGGCTGTATAATTTCAGCTCTTACCTTAGGCTGGGGTTCTGGCCTCTCGCCACCCTGAAACTATCAGCAAGCATCAGGACACACCTTGTGGGCGCCTCTCTGGCTCAGTTGGACAGCATAACTAACATCTTGGAACCAGGAAATAGCCATTAAGCCCTCCTGCTCTTTGTCCCAAGCTCATTGACACCACGAAGACTTGCTTGTGACTGACAGCTGCTGGAATGTTTCCTTCCTGTGGGGTGACGACAATAAGGAGGAGGAACTGACATTGCTTGAGTATGTTCACCTTGGCAGCTAAACCAATCCAGAGTGCGGCCATTTGGGTGCACATTGCACACAGTGGGACTGAAATGTAGAGAGCTAACCCTTGCAGAGATATGTCCTTGTCAGGATCTTGCCTTGGATTCCTCCTTAGCTTCCTGGCTTTTGTAATCCCTAAGCTCAGTTGAAAAAAATCCATGCATGTGTGCTCTCTCTCTCTCTCTCTCTCTCTCTCTCTCTCTCTCTCTCTCTCTCTCTCTCTCTCTCTCTCTCACACACACACACACACACACACACACACACACACACACACACAGAATGTAGAAGATAGACTGATAGTAGACTAGACCTGTTATCCCAAGTACTTGGAAGGCTGAGGCCAGAGGACTTTAAATTCAAGGCTTGCCTATGTTATACAGTGATCTAAAGGCCAGTTGGTGAGACTGTCTTAAAATTTATAAAATGCAGAGAGCTGAGATTGGCTCCATGGAAGAGCACTGGTCTTACAGTCGATCCGCAGAGCTGTAGAGAAAGGTAAGAAGCTTGCTGCAGTACACAAAGAAACAGGAGCGTACAGTCAAGGGGAAGAGTGGACGTGCACAGCCTTTATACTACACTAAAGCCTCTCATCCAGACAGCTTTTCCAGAGGGCTGTTCTACTGCAGAGTAATTGGCAGTATTTATAGGTGAGATAGATGCCCACTCAAGTATCCCAACTCTTGCCTCAGATTTGGAAATTTGATAATGTTGTGAATAGGCAGGAATTGGCAGTACTACCCTAGGATATTGTAGTGCCCGTTTCTTCTGTCCCCTAAGGCCTCATATCACCTTGGCTTTAAAGAATAGAAAATTGCTCTTGTTCAGTTTCTCCTTTCCTTCTTGGGTCTGCAGCTTGTTTGCTAGATGGGCACCAACATACCACATCTTTAAGGTTGCTCTGACTCCAGCTTTGTAGGTGAGAAAGGAGTTCACAGACTTCTGATAGGTTCCTGCTGGCTTGTGGGCCTTAACTGTACAGCCGTCAGGAGTGGCTAAGGATCTCCAGATTTTACCACATCTGAGGGGTCTTGCCCAGGCTCTGAGTGCGAATTCTCAAGAAATCTTAAAGTCAAGATTATTGGTATATGGTCCTCCAGTATGGCTTTCCCCAAACAATGATGCGTTCAGTTTGAGAAGTATGTTCAGAATTATTTTTTTGGAAAGATGTATTTATTATATATAATAAATACACATATAAATAAAAATAAGTTATATATATATATATATATATATATATATATATATATATATATATATGACTGTTTTGCCTGAATCAATGCTTGTTACTTGTACGCCTGGTGCCCTTGGAAGTCACCAGGGGCCACTCACTTAACAGGAACTGTAATTACCCATGGCTGTGAACTACCATGTGGGGCTGGGAATAGAATCTAGATCTCTTCAAGAGGAACAAGTATTCTTAACTGACAAGCCAACCCTTGAAGTTACTTTATATTAGAGAGTAGTTACATACGTTTATACAAAGTCAGGGTTAGAATACTTTTGAAACTTTCTTTTGTTCTTGTTATTGGTGCTAATAGATGAGGAGAGACCCTATGCATTCAATTGCATGTTACTGAATATCAAATATTCCCAAAGATGTAGTATGATCTAGAAAATGAGTCCCTGAGAAGGGCCTCCTGTCTACTTCTGGCTTTTTCTCTGATCCTAGCCTTTGCTTTCTGCATGAAGGAGTGGAGGTTGAGGGTGAATTTTTGCTTTAGAAGAGCCCAAGACATGGGAGGTTAAGGAGTCCTTCAGCTAGATGCTTCTGGCCTGAGTCACTGTGGGGTAGAGGTGGAGGGCAGATGGCACCTGCCTGAGGCTGGCGAGAGTTCTGAGAAGGCTGAGTAAGCCTGGATAATAATGCGGAAATTAGTAGTGGAGGTAATGGAGGGCTTTGTGTGTATGTGTGTAGCAGGGCTTCATCCCCAGAGGTCTGGGAACTCTGAAATGGTCCTAATAAGTTATTATCTCCCAGGAGGGAGCAATTAGCCCTCTTGTGGGCTAATGCTGTGTGGGCAGATGAAGCGCCTGAAGAGCAATGAGAGCAAGTCCCTAACAATGATGTCTACAACAAGGGACAAGGACAAACAGAAGTCTGGCGTGGAGAACCAGGGGTGGCTAGGGACCTTCTATTTCCTGTTTCCCTTCCATGGTCTGGTAATATTTGGAGAAAGAGGGCTTGGCTAGAAGTGCATTTCTGTGTGTGTGATGAGAGTTTCAGGTCTGCTGGTGGAGACACTGAGGGCCTGTGGTAGTGCTAACAAAAGAACATGGTCAAGTGAAAGACACGCACTTTCTGTTTAAGTAAAACCTGGTGAAGACAAAGCCTATGCTTGCCTTCAGTATGGGGGCCCCAGATGGAGGCGAAATGTGGTAACTGTTCTCCGTGCCAACTTGACTACACTGGAATTAACTAATACTCAAATGACTGAGGGATTTTTCTTAATTAAATTATTCCAAATGGGAAGTCCCATGTTTAAGATGGATCTTTTGAGATGAGAGGATCTAACTTGAATCTGGACCACACCTTCTGCTAGCAGCCTATATAAAGGACATGGAAGAAGGAAGCTCTCACTCTTCGCCTGCTTGTCTTAGCTCTCCCTAGCAAGTTTATTCCTTTACTACCATTAGCAGCTACTTTTTCAGGATTCCAGTATATACTGAAGACCACTGGGACATCCAGCCTTCTGGACTGAACAACTCTTGAATTCTTGAACTTTCTGTTGGTGGATAACTATTGTTGGACTAGCTGGACCAAAGCCCATAATCCACTCTAATAAATCATATATTTATATGATTATATACTGCATATGTAGTATATATTATATATAATATACTAAATATTATTGTATAATACTAATAGAATATGTACTATCAGTATCTGTTCCTCTAGAAAATAATACAGGCGGTGACTGTGGCAAATCAGAGGGGTAAACATGCTCTGCTTAGAGACAGCCAATGCTAGCCAAGAAGCCAGCTCTTCCAACTTTGGAAAGAAACTGGAAATCCAAATTTTTATTGAAAGACTTTAGAATTAAAAAATAATAGTAAATACTGTGAATGTTTTCAGATGTCATTGGCATATCACCGACTTGTATAAGATTTCACTCTTGAAGCAGAGAGAAGGACAGACAGATGAAAGGAAGGGAAGGAGGGGCAGGATTGCTGGGCAGTACAGAGAGGGGAAAGAATGGGGAAGGAAGCCAGAGGAGGCATCCATGGCTGGCAGCGGCTTGTTAGTTACAGGGGACCTGTGGATGTCACTCTAGGCAACCTCTCCTGTTATAGGCTCCTGTTGACTATTCTCATCTGACCATAGTTAGTTCGTGTCCTGTGTAGTGTCTAGACAACATGAACCTGGAATATTCCCTCTCCTTCCCAACAATGTACAAGTAAAGAGTAAAAATACTGTAGTGTACATGTAGAGGAATTGATCCATCTGGCCACCCCTCGTACGGCAACGTGTGCCACACTTCAGATGTGTTTACTGTCATGTTTTCAACTTGGCTCACATGACCAACCACATTTCATAGATGAGAAACTCAGAAAGATTTTGTTTTGTGTCATGGGACTGGGTTTGCCATCCCATAGTCTGACCACTCTGTGGATGTTACCTAAACTTTGGGATTCCTTTCCGATTTTTGCCTCATTTGCATAAGCCTGCTCTATTGCCTGACAACAATTTCAAATGGTCCTTTTTGAAAATGTTAGCTAATTTATTCTAAAAAACAAGCCATGGACTGGTTATGCAAGCCTAATGATCTGAATTTGGTATCTGGACCCCATGTAAAGGTGGGAGGAGAGAATCAATTCCAAGTTGTCTTCCTACGTTCACGTGTGAACAGTGGCATATGAGTGCCCACATCATGCATGTGGCGAGGGTCCGACCTTCACATGTGAACAGTGCATACAAGTGCCCACACTGTGCATGCGCGAGGGTAAAACTTTAATAGTACAAAAGCCAAGTCCTTTCTTATTTTAAAAAGAAGCTCAGAGGGCTAGAATGAACACAAGTATCACTCAGCACACACTGTCTTCTCTTTTTCCTTTCTCCTCTCCTCTCTTCTCCCTTTCTCTCCTTCTCTTTTTCTCTTCTGGTATACTGGCACAAAGAAGGTCATTGATTTTGGAGGGGTTCAAAGTACTTGCCACACAAACAGCTCAGGGCATTTTAACCCAAGGAAGTCCAGTTGATGAGGTAGGTGAGCCATTACCAAGCTGCATGTGGCAGGGGGATAATGTGTGCATGTTTGTTGGGCTTTACCTGTTCCTATAAGAGCAGGATTTTGTTTTCCCTGCAAGACTCTTCAGACCAAATTAAGCCATAAAAATATTCTAATTGAGTCGGACTTGAGGGTGCATCCTTATCTTGTGCAATTACATGGTGTAACGTTTGCTTCCAATTATACTATTTCTCTCTCCAAAAGGAAGAGTGAACTTGTAAGTGGGTTCTCAGACAGGAGTGGAGAAGCAGGCCTGTTGGTGCTGAGGGAAGGAGGGTGCAATAGAGGAGCTGTCATGAAAGTACATGCTTCGCAGGGCCATGCCCGTGCAGAGAAGTGAAGGGTGACGGAGGCACAGACGGACCAACAGGTGGAGATTCCATTGCAAACTATATAGGACTATGGTGACTGCTGCTTCGGACTTCCTGGTGGAGCCACAGATAAGAGTCTGATGATGGAAGGAGGGAGATTCAACCCCTGTAAGAGTGTGTGAAGTTCCGGTGTGCCTTCTTGTTACACCGTTTCCCCTACATCCTCCATGTCCACCCTCTCAGAATACTCTTCTTCCCCTAGGCAGAGGTGAGAAAACTGCCTTTGTAGTTCTCAGTACTGAACTTCAATTTGTGTATTTAGTTTTGGGAAAGTCTTCAGAAACACAAGGTTGTAAAGGCTTTTCCTTTATAATCGTTACCACATTTTAAATTCTCGCTAGTGTCCTTTTATCTACTAACCCCCTCGAGAGTGCGTAGACACTGAGAGACTCTCCTCTCTTCCTTATGTGGTGTGGGGAATGCTCCACTGTCCGTTTGAAAAATGATGATCGGTAACCAATTAGAGGGCTGCGAGAGCCTTCTGCTTAGCGTCTGCTAAGTGGGCGATTCCTCTGTGAGCAGGACCCTTTGAAGCTTCCAGAAACTGCAGCCCCTCCGCAGCCCAGCGAACACCATCTAGGAACTCTTGAACTGTTTCAAATTGTTTTCAAATGGGTCTGAATGCTGTTGAGAAATGCATAATTTACGACCTTAGCACTTGATTAGGTGTTAAACGGCTGTTGGGAGAGATGCCCTTGGTAATCCCTGATACCATCTAGACTCTAATTATCGCTTCGCAGGAGAGGTGAGGCTGGATAATTGAGAACCCAAATTCTTAAAGAGGTTGACATGGGCCATTTTCTTATACAGTTAGGCAAATTATTTCTCTACCTAGACGGTGTCTAATTGGTGCCGATTGATGAGGAGAAGGAATGGAGCTAGGAGAGAGTCCGTCAGGCCTCCAGCAGGACAAGAAAAAAGTTACACCGCGTAGGAGGTGAATTCTCCACTTCAATATATTCACTTTAAATATGTGTTCAAGGAACGAGTAAAGGGAAAGCCAGAGTCGGCCAAAAGAAAACAGAATGCAATTAAGAACTGATAGCCATGCCTTTCCCCAGTCTGTCATTACTAAAGGGTTTCTTCCTTTGGAACCCCTTCACCTTGTGTTCCTTTCCATTGATGGTTATTAATTATTTAAGCCCCAAATGCTATAACATTTATCCATTAAATAAGAATGGGGAGCACAGGCCAAATCTGCCAGAGAAAGGGGCCCATCTCTAGTTGCATGCACTGGGGAAATGCCAGGAACATGAGAGATCGCATGGGTCCTTGGCTCCCACCCCCTCCTCTCTTCCCTCCTCCCGCAGTCCCTGTGGACTCCTCAGTGTCCACACTGAGAGTTGTGGCTAGAGAGGTGGGAGCACCGTATCCCATGCACTCCCTTCTGTTCAGTAGTTTCAATTCCAGGTAAACAAAACAACAAAACCACCTGCTGGGTTGTTTTGGGGCTCAAAGGAGGCTGATAAAGAGCACCCTTTTCTCATTCTTTTAAATTTGGGATGAATTGGTACATGCTAGAAGAGGGGGATGCAATCTGCCTTGATTTCTAATATAGCTGATTGGAGAATGTGGGTCACATCAATGGCTGACTGGGTTGTTTTCCCCTGATGAAATCAGCGCTTGGCCCCAGGCACTGGCACAGTTGCTGTGCCTCCTCCAAGACACAGGCAGCTGGGCAGTCTCTAGGCTCAGAGAACAGCCTAGAATGCGTGGTGTCCTCTGCCAGGCTGACTCCAAAAGAGCCACTGCCAAAGCCCCAGTCAGGTAGGTCACTCCAGTCATGGAGGTCTGAGGGGGAGTGAGGCTGGGGTGTCCGCTCCTGACAAGGCCCTTCTTCGTGAATCATCATCACACCTGAGCTTTTAATTCATGAGTTTTGGGGATGGAGCTCAGGTTTTCATATTTGCTCAGCAAATGCTCTACAACAACAACATCTCTCCAGTCCAAAAGAACTTTATTATATGCAAATATTCGGTGATTCTCTAAATATCTCTTAGAGAATGGTTAGGGTTGAG
>JADRCC010566922.1:0-12820 GCA_019843855.1 Hylomyscus alleni
GCTTAACAAGCAAACAGTTTACTAGTTGGATCATCTTCCCAATTCCATAAACTGACCTCTAAACTCCAGAACAACATACCATCTTTTTCTCTGTTCTTTTATAACCTCCCTACCCCAAGGACCCTTGTCTATTATTAACTTATAATAGTATTTATTAAATAATCATGAAATTGCCTTGTTGCTGGTCTGTATTCTTCTTAGACTGGCAACTTACTAAGGGATCTGTTGAGTGGAACTGGAAAATGATAGCAGCATTTTATGAGACTGTCTCACTTACAGAAATATAGGTATAGGCTACCAAACCATGACTATAGGTTCAGGGTGTGGCTCAGTGGTAGAGCATTTGTGCACCACCTGCATAGATTCAGGGCATGGCTCAGGTGTAGAGCACTTGTGCACCATCTGGAAGTAATGGGTTTGACCTAAAGCGAGGGAGATGGGATGAGTGATACTATCTTAGTTCTTACTTTTATCTGATTGTTGTATACACACAGGTCTTTTTATGTGCTTCCTAGACAAGGCAGATATGAACCTTTCTGTTACTCAGCTTTTAGGTGAGAGATAATACTGTTCTGTGTGCATGGCGTTCACTGATTACATAGGTGTGGTACATATTGATCAGCTTGAGGTAATCTCTCTTACTCCTTACGGATTGCATATAGATACCCAAACCACTAAACAGAAGGAATAAATAGGGTGTTCAATTCCAAATTAGCCACTGGGACACCAGACATTGATAGATTAGCCAAACTATGAAAAAAGCATACTTACATATATATGAATGAACACATTTTTATTAAAACAAACAGCTCACCTGATAGCTTTCCACGATTTTCTCTAGCACATGCTTCCAATGGACAGATATCTCAGAGGATGATAACACTTTGACCCCTACCTCTGTGGGCGCTTCACTGGGGGCTAAAATTGAACAAAGGTATTAGTTTTTAAGACCAGAAGTTTACATAAAATTTCAAATAAAGTTCTTGAAGTTTAGGAAAAAAATCAAAGTCCTTTGTATTTAAATGGACTAGAAATATAAATAAACATATTTTAAATAAGTATAATAATCTTCGTATATCTTTGTCTCTGTTGTTTTTAAATGTGGTAACTAGAGATATTTGAACATATGCATTCACACACATAGACGCTGACACTTTCACATACCCATACATGCATGTACATACATAGATATCACACATGAACATGCACAGGCATGCACATACACAGACACATACACACAGCTATGCACAAACATAGACATACCATATAGACATATCACATGTACATAAATACACCACATGCTCATGTATACATACACATATACACATACACACATGTAATACACACAAAGACATGGACACACAAACATGTATGAATACACACTCACACATATGTACACACACACACATACATACATACATACACACATTTTCATAAAACAAGAAACTTCAGAGCCCTCAGAGATGTCCATAAGCAGATACTATACTTTTAGAAACACTCTCAACTGATAATTTCCATATAGTCTTTTGATACAAATTAAATTTAATTACATAAGTTCAACCGTTTTACTTGTCAAAAATGGAGAAATTAATATTTAGCATAGAAAATCACTCAGGGAAATTAATTTTCTTATTTCTATTTATATGAATCACAGGTAGAGAGAACTATTAATAAAATCTCCCTCTCATGTTCAAGCTAAAATTAAAAACCATGAAGTTCAAGATCCCCGAGACAAGTTGTGACATCCCCACTTTTTGGGCTGTGGAGAACTTTTCCATGCCTAATCTTCCAACTGGGCATCAAATCAAATATGTATCAAAGGCTTCATCTGCTAAGAAAGAGGAAAGACTCATTACATCCCTTGTAAAATTTACACAAAGAAGCACAGAAACCTTGAATCGGGGCTGATCGACTTTTATTGTCTTTCATTAGAAAGACATAATCCAAGCTGGGCGGTGGTGGCGCACGCCTTTAATCCCAGCACTTGGGAGGCAGAGGCAGGCGGATTTCTGAGTTCGAGGCCAGCCTGGTCTACAGAGTGAGTTCCAGGACAGCCAGGGCTAAACAGAGAAACCCTGTCTCGAAAAAAAAAAAAAAAAAAGAAAGACATAATCCTACTTAAGGCTACAAACTGTTCCATATGTGAGCAGCTCCTTCTCCCAGGCAAGGTCCACAAGCCTCGTGACTGATGTCTTTGCAGGAGGAAGACTGACAACTTACACAAGTTGCAGAATCTGCAAGATTTATGAGACCTGTGAAATCTGTGGGAAAGAACTACGACTACATACAAACAGCCGTGACTGAATGGATACCAAGCAGGACCTTTGCCTAAAATCTGACTTTAGCATCAAATAGAGTGGTCAAAATGAAATTGATCCTGGGTGAAGAGATAAGTGAAATAATTCTAACTGGAATTTTCCCTGTGATACTGAAGTCCTGCTTTGGCCCCAAGATGATGAGACACAAAGGCAGTAAAATACGCCTCTAGAAGTAATCATTGTCTCCTTTTCAATTTAATTGATTTTTACCTTCTATTCTCTGGAGGCATTTAGTTTATTTAGATGAGATAAATTCCTCAGCTGATTACTTTTTATGTCTTTGTTTTAAAGTAATATCTCATATGTAGAGTAACATGCTTATTTTAAAAGCTAGCACATGGTCATTTGAAACACATTACGTTTTTTAGAAAGATGGAAGCTAATAAGAGATACATGTTAAGAATTTCAATTGACTTCTACAAGACAGCTCTACATCTATTTTGGAGTAATTATGGCCAGGCTGGTGGTACACACCTCTCATTTCAGAAGGCTGAGGCAGAAGGATTGCTGTGAGTTTGAAGCCATTGGGTTACATAGTAAATGAGACCTTGTCTCAAAACAACAATGAAATATGCAAATCAGGCAGGCAAGAATATCGGATTCTTTTCTCTAAGTTGATAGCAGAGAACCTTACAATACTTTTTAAAAATTCTTTCTGTAGTGTTACTCTGCACATACCAAGAGAAACCTAGCCATAAGTATTTGTACCAGGACAGAAGGCATAACATTTTCATTTGATTTTGCATCTATCAATTATGAACAATACATATGAATAAGGAAGAGCCATAATAGAATTATCTGTCTGTCTGTCTGTCTGTCTGTCTGTCTGTCTCTCTCTCTCTCTCTCTCTCTCTCTCTCTGTGTGTGTGTATGTGTGTGTGTGTGTGTGTGTGTGTGTGTGTGTGTGTGTGTGTGTAGAAGTCACAGATCAATGACAGATGTCTTCATCTATATTTTCCAACATTATATCAGGGACAGGGTCCCTCAGTGAGTATGAGAGTCATTAATTGGACAGAAGTAGCTGACCATCAAACTCTATCTTAGCAATGGAATTATAAACAAGAGTCTCTAATACATTTTTTTTTCACATGTATGCTGGGGAATGCTCTGGTCCTACCAGGAAGTTCTTGGCCGGGAAAGCCATCTCCCTGACCCTATTATACCTTTTGTGTTGTATGTAAAGGTGCATATAAACACATGTATGTGTGTGCAGGTGGAGGTAACAGTACTATCTTCAGATACCATCCACAACTGCCTCTCTGCCTCTTTTTTCAGACAGGGTCAGTGGACCTAGCTAGCCTGGCTGGCCAGTAAACACCACTGATCCTGCTGTCTCCACCTCCCAGCACTGAGATCATGGACTTGCTATAGCTCCTCACTTTTTCTATGCTAGGAATCCCATTTAAGATCTTTATGTTTGCACAGCGAGTATTTTGGAAACTGAACCATCTTTCCAGCCCTGCCTTAAATTTATAAATACAAATATATTTAGTACAGACTTAAGCAGTTTAAGTGGAAAATTCACAGAACAGAAAACAACCTAATTTTGTTTAATCCAAAACTGTACCCTGTTTGAAATTATGGAAAGGCTCCCCAACAAGTATACTTAAATTACTGAAAATTTCCAGAAAACAGAGACACGACAGTATTGCTGCCCTATCCTCAACTAGCCTACAAGACACTTCTTTATTTTAATGAAAAAATCCAACTGGCTGGGTGAGATTTCTCAGCTGGTAAGGAGCTTGCCCTGCAAACATGAGAGGCCAAGCCTAATCCCCAGACCGCATGAAGAAAGGCAAAACACTGGGTATTGTGATCCACTCTTGCACTTGCAGCTTCTGAGCTGGGAGGCAGAAGCAGGTGGATCTGTGAGGCTCACTGGTCAGTCAGCTTAGCCTACTTGTAGTGTTTGGGGCATGGAAAGACCCTGTCTCAAAATAATAAGAAAACAAAAATTTAAGGTGGATGTTACCCAAGGAACAATACCTGAAGGTTCCCCATGACCTCTACATGTACACATGCATATGTCCATATACACACCCCCATATGCCCATATACTCACACTCAGGTGCAGGGGACACACTTACACACATACACAAACACACACATACACACACACTCCAATAGTTAATTGTAATAGTCAAATGCACTTAAATTGTGACATTAGACAAATACTGCATAAAAATCCCAGGCAATTTTACAAATGCACCATTTTCCTTTTACCTCCTCCGTGGTCAGTCCCTCTCAGGTGCCCTCCGTCTGGCTTTCTTTCAAATTCATTATTTCTATTTCTTTATTCTATTGCTTTAGTTGCTGTTATTGAATTTTAATTATTACTGAACTATATAGTTATAACCTGCTAATTTTTATTGGTGTTTGTATGTATATAATCTGTAGGATTATTATATAACCAATTGAGGGACTTTTATCTAGTAGTTGAGGCCGAGACTATGTATGCTCATGGCAGGATAAATGGCTAAATGATCAGGAGCATTCCTTGGCCTTCCAGCAAGCCCAGGCTTGAGTCCCACAGCATGACTCACAGCCATCTGTAACTTCATTTCCAGGGAATCTGAAACCCTCTACAGATACTGGACAAACACCTGCTATATAGACCTACATGTAGGCACAATATCTGCATAAACACATTAGTAAAATATTTTAAAAAAAAAAAACACACACACACACAAACATAGACTCCATGAAGTTACTCAAGTATGTAGAATTTAGGCCTCAAAATTATAATCATAATACTGTGACTGAGTATCGTCATCCAACTGTTTTAAGAGCATTTTCTAATTCATAAGGACAGAATAAGAGAGATGAATAGGACTTAATATTTTTATCAGCACTTCTGCTATTTACATGGAAAGGCTAGCATTTAAAATTGGTTTCAGAGAGTACTTGCTTCCTGAACACATGATAATACGAAAAAGATCTTATTAGACAAGGTCTGGAAGAACAAACTAGTTGCAAATAACTACTAGCAAATATTGTTTTCCTTCTTCATGATGGCAGCTGCGTCTCTCATTCACCTACCGTCTTGTGCAGAGTTGATGACAGCTATGAGGCTGTAGGGCCCATCTCCTTTATTGTTGAATGCCTTCACTTTGACTTGAAATGCGGTGGAAGGCGTCATGGTCTCGTCTTTGTGGACGTAGCGGCCAGTGTCTGGGTTAGTCACCGTCACTTTCTTCCACTCTTCTCCATCAAATGGCTTAAACGCCACTATGTAACCAAAATTGTTTCCATAATGGTACTCTCTCGACAAAGGCTGAATGGAAATTCAAATAACAAATAGCTTTGTCATACAGTGACATGGAAGCGTCTTATGAGAACACACTCACATGGGGAAGCATGATCTTGGTAAAAGGACACTTGTTTCATAAATTAGAGATAGTTGAAGATGCTGGAGTACAGAAGAATATCCATCCAGGAGAAGATGCCGTTCCTGGAATGATGCTCTTGCATCCACTCCCTGTTAATTCCTCCCTCTACTATAGAAGAGGTACTAGCTTCCATAAAGCATTTTCTCAGCCCATGGAATCTGCCATTTCAAGAACCAGTAGGACCCCATGTGCCATCTTCTCGCTTCCTCTCCCTTTCCCTTGCAAGCTGCCATGATCAGCTCCACATATTTATCTCATTGTTTACTGCTCCTCAATTCCTGAAGACTGAGGTGTACAAGGGCAGGAATTTTTATGAATTTCCTTTCCTTTTTAGTCTCAACACCTAGAGCAGGGCTGACAAGATCCAGGCTGACTGGCTGTACTGCAGAACTGAATGGCCCTACCACAAACACCAACTCTAGAATTTTTAGGTTGTTTTCAGAAAGAGGCTTTCGGGAGGTGTAAGAGTGCAGGTGCCTCGGGGGAAGGGCGGTGCCACTTCTGCGGGTAGGAGGCTGGCTCTGGCACCTGCTTACTGAGCACTGTAGCAATGCATCATTTCCTGACACTTGCTCAGGGTGTCTCTGGAAGACATACGTCATTTTCAAGGAGGTTTGTGCTGGAACTGACAACCCGGAGTTAAAGGTAGGCCTCGTATCTTCTATTTGCCCTTCTGAAGGTCTAATTCTTATAATGTTTGCACTTTGGAATAACACCACACACACACACACACACACACACACACACACACACACACACATAGTATCAACCATTACTTCATTCAGCCACTATTGTAATCCATTTTAATCTGTTACAGTAGTCACCAAAGGGCTTGACCCTAGGAAGGCAAACTTTTCATTTACTTTTTATGACCAAAAGGAAAATCCTGTGTCAGACTCCAGGGTTTCAAAGCAGGAGCTACGGGTGCAGGGGCAGGGGCAGGGGCAGGGGCAGGGGTAGGAGTGAGAGCCCCAATGCTCCATTTTTACACACATTTTCAGAAACATTTCCACAGAATCTCATTTGAAAATGTATTTAAATGGTCATAGAGCAGAGTCAAGTCCCTTTCCATTAAATATTCACTTCTTGGGGTAAGTCTCGTTAATTCATGAAAGGAATAAAGATAAAGTCTGGCAATTTCAAGATGCCATCTTCAGCATCTTGTTGTGACCCTTTATTCTCTTTGGCAGTCAAATACTAAAAATAAAGACTGAGTGGGCTGAGCAGAAGAAGTGTCTGCACAGGTGCCGGAAGCATTGCTCAGACCATTGTGGCCGTCACTCTCTCCCCTGCCTCCGTAGCTTCTGCTCTGACAACCTAGAGTCTGACCAAGGATTTTTCTTTCAGTCATGAAAACTGAATGAAAAGTTTGTCTCTTGGCGTCAAGCCCTTCGGGGGACTGTTCTACCAGATTAAGTTGAATTACAGCAATGGTTGACGTCAGGTTTGAGGGGGATACCATGTTGTGTTTAGAAGTAGATTTGGTGTCATTTGTGAATCTACTCTTTAGTGTATAAATGTAGAGTCAAACGGTTATATAACTCGTGATAGATAGGCTAGTAGAAAGCATGTGCTTGCAATCCCCGTGGAACCAATGGCTTGTTGCCTATTCTTCTAAACCAACACATCCCCAAGCAGCCAGTATCTTGTCACAGAAACTTCTTGCTTAGCACAATAAGACAGATGACATCTGCTGTGTGGTTAGGGGAAAAAATTATTCTTTTGCATGGGTTGAATATTCTTTTTATTTTCAATTCATTTTAATAAAAATAATGGGTCCGCAATTAAAAATAGGCAGTGCATCTCCTCCACGCAGTTTGTTAATACTTACCGCCCACGTTATTGTCAGCTCTCTGTTGGTTCCGCCCCCACCGCCTACATCTGAGGGAGCCACATTTGGTGCTGAAACAAGTAAATTAACAAAAAGTTATGAATGCTTTTTTTTCTGATAATGAAGTTCTTTTTTTTTTTCCACAGAAACCATGAGTTTTTCATCTACAGAGTAAAGCCAGCTGCAGTAGCAGCAACCCCTCAGCCACACTGGCAGAGGTGTACATCAATCCTCTCACTTGGCTCACTGTGTCTCTGGGAGATTACACCCTATAATTTCTATACTAGATAACTGTCCTTTATGTCTTCTCCGCTAACTCCTAGCCTAACACACTTCTATCACTGATGTACAGAAATGTGCATAGAAAACCTCTCACACAGATGTGCATGGAAGAGCTCACACACAGATGTGCATGGAAGAGCTCACACACAGATGTGCATGGAAGAGCTCACACAGATGTGCATGGTCCAGCTTACTCATAGGTATGTGCATGGAGGAACTCACACACAGATGCACATGGAACAGCTCACACACAGATGTGCATGGAAAACCTCACATAGAGATGTACATGGAAACCTCACACACAGATATGCGTGGAAGAATTCACATACAGGTGTGCATGGAAGAACTTACACACAGATATACACGAAACAACTCAAACAGAGACGTGCACAGAAAACCTCACACACAGATGTTCATGGAAGAACTCATATACAGATGTGCATGGAAGAATTCACACACAGATGCACATGAAACAGCTCACACAGATGTGCATGGGGCAGATCACACGCAGAGGTACATGGAAGAGCTGACACACAGACATACATGGAACAGCCCACACACAGATGTGCATAGAAAAACCTCACACATAAATGTGCATGGAGGAACTCACACACAGCTGGCTTGCATTTGATCCCATAATCACTTTTTAACAATCCACCGTTTGTTTCCTCTTTAAACCCCAGAAGTCAATTTTTCTCACTCTTTTAAAACCCAAATTGCTTTTGGGCTGCAGAGCCTGGTGCTTTTTTGGTTTTGCTTTCTCCTCGAATGCCCTTCAGGGTAGGCACTGTGTCTTGCTGACTACATGGACTCGGCTTCTAACTAGAGATGTCTGTCTCTGCACTTGCAGCAACGTGGGCCAAGGTTGCTGCTCCACAAGAAACCTACACTTCCCCAGACAAAGTCATTGGCTTCATGCGCACTGTCATCCCAAATCTGTTGACACACTAAGCAGATGAAGCAGACTCCTAGTACTTCCTTGAGTCCCTAAAACAGGACCTCGCCACATCTATCTCAAAATGTGCCTAGCAAGATGACACGCAGGGGACATCGGAGTCTAACAAAGGACTGTGATTCTAAGAAGCGTATTTTAAAACTTCTATGTCAGCCATATAAATTCCCTGATGAAAGATGTACTTGAGCATCACAGAAACAAAAATTGTATGTTCCTCCTTCTGGCCATCAAGTTATGTGGTCCCCTTTCCCCATAAAGAGATTAATATGAAGCCTGAGAGACAAATTTACTGACCATCTGTCACCACATGTGTACCAGAAGGTGAATCGGGACACACAAAGGTGTTAAAGATGAATTGTAGCTCCTTAGTTAATACATTATAACATATTATATATTTTTACATCTATATTATGATATATATTTTAATATATACCATATATTATACATAATATAATATATAGATCATATAAATATATAATCAATTTGTTGCATATTAATTACATATGTTACAGGCCAGGCTATTAAAACAACCATAAATTGTAAACATTCTTTGCTGCAAAATTAATATCTAAATTTAAAACTCTGTTTGCTATGGACAAACTAACAAGCATCTCTTCCTAAAATCAATAAATCACATATTGTATTGGCCTAAACACATGTAAAGTGGTCATGGGAAAATAACGTCAAAGTAGCCTTAAATAAACTGTTAATAAAATATGTTGAATCAAATATTCTTCTCCTTGGTAGAAGTGTACTTGCCAAGTCATTTCTTTGCAATGCTTTCCATGATAACAAGTGTAAACCTTTTAAGTTATAATGGTTAAAACCAGATATGTTTCTATTACGGTAAGTACCTTCTATTTTACTTAAGTAGTTTCTAACATTCTTCAAGTAAGAATTTCAAGGCTGACTTTCTTTTCAAAGAATGTTTATTCTGCCTGTGCTGTTTAACTCAGGACAAGAAAACCACAGAGGTAAGATAACTGAACTGTGTCTCTTAATAAAATATTTTGTAGTTTTACCTAGAGTGTTGACTTATTATTTTTATCTTCAGCGGGTTAGAAGTAATTTTGCACAGAGGGAATTTGATGCATAATGTGCCTAAACTGAACCAGACAACACAGCAATTGGCATCCTCTGTAGGGTTACCCCTGTTCAACCAGGATGGCTTCCAATGACGTCCTGGTCTGAGGAAGATACAGCTAGGCAAACACTAGCAGTCACTTTTCACTTCAGGCTCCAGACACTTGGCATGGAACAAACTCGGTGTTCTTTAAGTTATAAATTATCAAAAACTTGAAGTAACACTTAAAAATGATACATTTTTAATAGTAACTAAATAATATTTATAATTTTAAAGTAAGGAGTTCTACGTCATCCTTTTGCCAGCCTTTTGGATACACAGTGATTTGCTTCTGTTTGCAAAAGGGCCTGTGGGTTTCAGCTTATACATCCAAAGATTTTCTTGCCAATGAAATAACCTATATTTTCTATTTCCCTTGTATGTTTTAGTTTTTAAATGATTTTTCTGGTAAACCTTTTGGGGCTGTATTTGACAATGTAAAAATCGGCATGTAAGAAATCTGAATATAAAAATAATATATTTTTTAAAGATCAACGTTGATACAAAATATGTTGACTAATTGTTTTTTAAGAATTAGTGCTTTACCATGCATGGTCATTTTAACACAAAAAGTTAAGCTTACTTTCTCTTTGCATCAAAATTTCGTTGTGATTTTAAGACAAATGAGAGACTCAAAATGATTGCATGTATCAGTCTATAAAACCAAAGACAGAGATTTAAAATGTGTTGAACTGAATCAGAGAATGGAGCAGTTGGCATTTATGTAGGCTCACCCCTGCTCATGCAGGAAGCCTTCCCAGGAATGCCTACTCCCAGGGAAATACAGGTAGGCAAACACCAGTGTTCTATTTTCAACGTATAGATTCTTTCATTATTGAGATTCCAATGTAATTATACCATTGAATGCAATGCTGAAGTGCCAATAGATCCATCAAATGGACTATACAGGGTCTGTAACTCATGCAACCCTGGCTTGGTGGTAGAGCACTGTGGAGAGCTTTTTGGGCTGCTTGGCAGTAATCTGACATTGGGTCGGGACAAGGAAGTGGGCTTCAGGCAGGAATCTGACATTAGGCTATGACAAGAAGTAAGCTCAGGTAGGAATTTTAGGCTAGAACAAAGAAGTAGGCTTCAAACATGAATATGACTTTGGGCTAGGACAGGGAAGTAGGCTCAGATATCTTGGTCATCCTGATAAGCCTATAGAAATAGAGATCACGGGACTTTGTTTATTGCCTTGCTTGTTCCTTGGCTATTTGTGTTTATTGTACTGTTTGCCCTTATTTCATGGATGTAATTAAAATGGTATAAAACCAGATTGGAAGAAAATAAACCCTCCTCAGTCTCAGAACTGGCTGGGGTCATGCTACAATGTTGTCTAGTTGTCTTTTTTCTTTTTAATCCTCACTCCTGTACTGGAGAACCTGTTGACTGACTGAGCTGGCTTGGTCAGAGCACAATGCCAAGACTTTTGACACGGCTCCTGACGCTTTCCTATCGGAGAATGAAAACATATCTGGAATCCACAGCATCTCCTCCAGCAGGGTGACAAGTTTGTTCACTATTTATAAATAAAGATGGTAGCATAACTCTGCCACTTACTCACTGCAGTCATTGTGAAAAAGTAACTCAGGTCACATGAGGACATTTAGCTTGGCAGAAATTAAGGTTTTAAGCAGAAATCATGATGCCCAATGAGATCTTCTTGAAGATCTCATTGCACTTACTGCTTTTTAAAAAAGAAGTGAGAGGATTAAAGAATTCAAGTGCTATTTTATACTTAGACAAATATCATTCTACTACATTTGCTAAACTTGTTTTAATGCAAACAAAATAAGGACAATCAATTTTCATATACTACTAATGTTACAGAAATGTTTTCTTTCCAATTAGAAACACTTTTTTTTTTTTGAAAAAGAAAGATATAAGTCAAAAACTAAAACAGAGAAAATGAAAATACAGGAGCAGAATAGCCTCATTAACTGTAAAACTAAGACCCTGTGCTTTGCCTGACATTCTTGTTTGTGATGTGCTGTTCCTCCTGAGAAGGGCTTGAGCTGACAAAGACACAGGAAAGCTGCCAGAATCAATCGGCCTTCACCTGAAGCATCATTGAAATGGGGATGGGTACTACGATGATACATAACAAAAGATGTTTTCCTTATTGGTCGATGTCTTAGGGTTTCTATGCCTGCACAAATATCATGACCAAGAAGCAAGAAGGGGAGGAAAGGGTTTATTCCGCTTACACTTCCACATGGCTGTTGATCACAAGAGGAAGTCAGGACTGGAACTCAAGCAGGTCAGGAAGCAGGAGCTGATGCAGCGGCCATGGAGGGGTATTCCTTACTGGCTTGCCTCTCCTGGCTTGCTCAGCTTGCTCTTTTTTAGGACCCAAGACTACCTACCAGCCCAGGGATGGCACTACCCACAGGGGGCCCTCCCCACCTTGATCACCAACCTAGAAAATATCCCATAGCTGGATCTCATGGGGGCACTTCCCCAACTGAAGCTCTCTTCTCTGTGATAACTCCAGCCTGTGTCAGGTTGACACACAAAACCAGCCAGTAGAGTCAGAATATTATATTTTTAAAAGAAGTTACAAGCCCATGCTCTGTTTCTTCATAGGGAAGCATCTATCATATAATATACTTGGCTGGATCCAAAGAATGCACTCAGCTGTTCCTCAAGGTCTTCATATTAAGTAACTGTAAAGGAATGTGTCCCGAGTCACAGAGCTCCAAAGTAAGAATGTGATGGTTCTGGGGTTTCAACACATCAATGGCCTGCAGCTCAGTATTATACACTGTCTGCAGAACAGGAGTGTGTACTCTAACAATCGGGATCTGAACTCTGTATCCCACTGGCCAGGTCTAAGATTAACCTACTGATCTGTAAAATCCAGAATGATGACCAACCGAGGCATGGTGATACATGCCTACCATTGTAGGACACAAGAGG
>JADRCC010566926.1:0-55568 GCA_019843855.1 Hylomyscus alleni
AAAAAAAAAACAGTAAGGAACTATGTGGGTCTTGGCATTGAGACTTCCTTGGAATTAAGCTGATGATATCCAGTGTATAGTAACAGTCCTTTGCCCTTCCTTTGTTTATATGAAAACATAGTTTCATTTCCTTCATAGGTTTCCTCCTTTAAAGCTTTGTCCACACCTGAACCTGTATGGACCTGGAGCTTGGAGAAAACTACTTCCATGCTATGCTTACATTTAGTCCCCAGACTACACATCTAAGTAGAAGGCAGATCTAAGCAAACATGACTTTAGTTTTGCAAAACAGCTTACCAAAGTTCAGTGAGATTTAAGCCTCCCCCTCTCATGGTAAGCAATGGAAAAGACAAGGATTTTGAACTCTAGATTTTATAGCATTGCCAGCACACTTACTTACCATTGTACCACACCATCTTCTGAGGTTTCAGAGACCATGATTCATGACTGCTGTCAATAGTTAGTGCACTGGAGAAGCTGCATACCTAATGATAGATATCAAATAGAATTGCTGGTCCAAGGAAAGTTGATAACAAGCTCTAATCTGGAAAATGGCAAAGAAATGCCCTTCCCCCATATGCTTTTAGTTATATTCTTAGACAATTAGAAATTTATTTAACTAGTTAAAACTTTTCAGTAAGTCAAGAAGGTGCAATGGGTGAATTGGGCTCGGATGCAGCGATTGAGACTGTCTCATGGGAATCAGTCATCTCCTATTCCTGCATGCAATCCCATGAGAAAGTCAGGACACTCCTTTTCTGAATGCCCATCCCATCATCATAAAAGCTGAGACAGATGTACACTTGAGGAATCATTCAAATTAAATAATTTTTAGTACAAGAAAGTCAATAAGACACTTTACAAGAGCTCTATAAACTTTATTTCTGTCCTTTATTGTGCCCCTTCCCCAGACTCAAGGCATGGGCCCGAACCTTCTTTACACATAAATCCTATAAAAAACAAGCCAGAGGAATGGAGGAAGAGCCGGATGAGTAGAGGGATGCGCCACTGGAATATCACTCCATATCTCAATAGAAGATGCTAGACTGTCTGGCTTCTTCTCAGTGGTCCCTAAGGCACCTCACACAATGGTTCTCCTCTCCTGTGGAGCCTGAGCAGGGGACGCCCAATGAATTTCAGTCCTAAAGGTGTGACTCTCAGATGCAGACAGGAGTAGATGGTGCTGATGATCTCTGGCTCCAAATACCTATACAAATGTCAAAGATTTGTGATGAGAGTATGCTTATTAAAAATTATTGAGTGCTTCTGTGACTGGGTCACAACCTGTCTACCATATTCTACTCTGTTTCTCTCAGTAAACAGTTTGAATTCTGTGCAAACTGGATTACTTGATTTTTCCCTCAGTTTGCACTGATTTTCCAAGGATTGAAGCACACAAATGTTTCCCTTTAGAATGACTTTTTCTCTTTGTTACTTCTATTCCTATTCATCCAAGAAATCACAGATCGAACATCTCACTTCCTCTAGTCTTTCTCATAGAGTATATCACTAATCCAAAATTAAAGTTTCCCTGCTTTAGTCTGTCATTGTATTATGCCTATTTCTTACTGCAATCTCTTTTTCTTTCATGTATTTCTGTATGATTCCTTTTGAGATCAGACTCTCCTTGACATTAGAGCCACTTTTATGCCCCGATGGAACTGAAAACAGAAAATAACAAAGATCATGAAACAAACTCTCATAAAACTAATAGAGATGAGGATGATGATGATGACGATGACGATGATGATGAAAGGCTGTCACCACCATCCCTGCGTTCTTTATAGAGCTTGTTTCATTGAATGCATCCAGTAAACCTTTGCAATAGCTACATTCATTACCCTTGTTAGGCTCAGAGATGTCAAAAATCTTACCCAAAGTCTGATTGACTAAGATTCAGGAGAACAAGCATTTTAACTAAGTTAAAGACCTTGAGAGGTACCATTAAGAACTATAAATATTACCCTGGCTCACCCCTTCCTTGTCCTCATAGCCTTGTAATTTTAGGAAAGCATTCTCATGATTTTAGACTTAGGTAGTCTCTGAAGAAAAATTTCAAACTCCTTTATTTCCTTTCTTCTTTATCTTCTTTGTTTCCCCACTCTCTTTCAGAAATAAGGCTTTTAACTACTACTTAATGAAAAGACATTTGTGGTTAATTCAGACCAGAACAGGACTGAGAGGAGACTCCTGCTGGGTAGATACCTGGCTTTGATGTAGACCAAGGACCAGCTGAGGGAAACGCTTTCAACTTCCAGTTAAAAAGAGCTGTTCCCAAGGGATTCTATTTAAAGCCCTGCAGATATTCACAAAAGCAGATAGCAAGGGGCAGCGCAGCCTCTCTAGGTGGTATCAAGAGAGAAAGGGTCCCTGAGTCCTTGCTTACACCACATGTCAAGTTAACATAGCAAGTATCATCACAGAGCGGGGACACTCAGGAAAAAAAGTGGGTCTACCTTCACCAGTCCAGAGCTGAAGAGATAGCTGCCTATGAGCCAAAAGATAGTTCCAATCACCTGCAGATAGAATAATTGAGGAAAGGAAGATTCCTGACAAGAAATCTAAGGTGTGGCATAAGTGAGCAATGTGATTCTAGACCCTGGACTTTGAACAACTTGCCTTCCTCTGTGGAATGGTACTCAGGGGTTCAAGGGCAAATGGAGGAAAGCCAAGCCAAGCCATGAGATGTTTGCTGACTGTGTTTTCATTAAAGTTCTTCTGCTGTTTTAGTTGTGTGTTTGTTTGTTTTTGATGCTAGGGAACTGAACCCAGGGCCTCACACATACATAGGAAGCAAGCATTCTGCCACTGAGATGCCTTCCAACCTTTGTATAAACATTCCTCGAGGATGAGCAGAGGTTGAGAATCCCAGGCATTTCTTGCTTTCCCTTCATCTTTTTTGCCCTTTCAGAAACTAGAGTCTCACTTTTCACTAAGTTCACTTAAACCCAGGGCACCACTTCCCATAGATTCTCAATTTCCTCAGCCGTCTCTCTTTTCATTCCCCATCCATGAACAGGGCACATGGCCTCATACTTTGTGGGTGTTCAGGAAGCCTTTATGGGGGTGATTTAGCAAAGAAGTCTAGTCTGTGTATCCTTGGCATGGAACGATTGATCAATATATGCTGACTGGAATAAAATGAGGAGTGTCTAGCCAGACCAGGGCTCCTGATCCTCTGTGAGCTTGCTCGATTTCAGGGAGCTATGGTACCTTGGCAAGAAGAGAGCCATTTCCAAATTTGAAACATAAATTCCATTTAATTAGTGGCAAGAACTAGATGGCCACAGCTGCTGTTACTTGCAGTGCCCAGAAGCCTAAGGGGAAATGGTACCAATGAGTGCAGACTGAATCACACAAGCAAGGATGAAAAGCATGGTGGGTTCATATGGATACTGTCCCCTCCCTCAGCACACCAGATTCTGGCCCCTGAGAAACCAGTGGATATCAACCTTCACACTTAGTCTAGAAGAGTCTTGAGTGACTAAAATATATATAAATATGTGAAGGCATACTAATCTATGAAGAAATGTAAGTGTGGGGACTACACATACAATTCAGAGGAACAAGGGTGAAATTAACACATGACTCTTGGAACATTAGTCCAGTGCCCTTGAGCATCCCTGATGCTACCTACCTACGTACTGCTGTGATTGGCAATTGAGATCATATGAAGATAAATGCTTGTTAAGCAATGTCTGCTTATGTCACCAGATGAACTGAACACCCACAAAGAATTTTATTGCACAATAATCTCCTCACACTTCTGTTAAATTACTATTTCCTGATCTAATTTGGAAGAAACTCAAGGTATTTATTATTTGCCAGTAGTCTCACAGTTCAGATTTATAATGTCTTACAATCTGTCAGCCATTTTCATTGATTTGTTTCTGTCCCTACTTCAGCATAAATGGATCCTTTGGTTCTGATTCTATGTAATTCTCCCTGAGGCTCCTAGAAATGTTTGAAGCTTTAAACCACAGGATAACTTGGCCTACCTGAAACTCAGGCATGATTTAGCTTCCCCTAAAATTCAAACATTCATCAAGGCATGAATTGGGAAGATTTCAAATTGAACCTTCAGCAGTAATCTCTGCTTTCAAGAAGCTTCCATTCTGGAAAGGAAAACAACCAAACAAAACAATACAAAACAAAAACAAAAAATAAAAACTATTGGAAACACCACAAATCACAGGCAAGTACCACCAACAACAGCTGTGGGACTGGGTGGTTTCCATGTGCCAAATTGTCTTCTAAGCTTTTCCAATCCCTAATTACAGGAATAAATAAAGTCCACCCAAATGAGGACAAGCTATTTCCTCAGAGATTTCTGTAGAGTCCTTTGTGACAGCCACCATCGTTTGTTTTGGGCAGATGATCAACTTCGAGTACAGGAGAGGAAAAGCTTCACACAGGAAATGCAGGAAGGCTCAGGAGTGTGACAATGAGATGTTACTGCTATAGACAATTAGGACAATGACCATCTGCAGCAGGGTGGCACACAATTGCAAACCAAGAGTATGCTTGCCTCTCTTTACTGGCTTGGAAGTTGTACATAATCTTGATCACTGTGGCCCCACTGTCATCATGATCATGATAGGTTTGCTTGCTGGCCTTATCCCATCACATACTCTGGGTCAGAGTTTTATTTTGTTTAGGTTTTAGCCATTTTCTGTTTCTATGACTTGCCTCTCATCATCTATTCAAGACTTAACAACCAGATGTGACATATATACTATGTTATCCAATGGAAACATGGGCACAGGGGGATTAATTAGCCTGTCATGGTCACATAGCTAGTAACAGGCAGAACTGCGATTCTAACCAGACTCTCCCTCAGAACCCACACCCTCACTCACTGAACTAACATAATACAATTAAATAGAAAAGTGTCAACAATATGAAAGGAAATAAGCAGAGCATCTACACAGAAGAAAATGCAATAACTTTTAATATAAAAATGATGTTTAAACTCAATCAAATTAAGGGAAATGGAAAACAACATTACAATCAGATACCGTTGTTTACCTCTCTGGTAAGCTTAGTGCAAAAAGCTTGAAGATAGAGATTGGAAGTGAACTTGTAAATTGAAAAATCATCTATGAAAGAATTTGATGACACCTATTGAAATTAAGTATGCCCCTTATGGACCCTAAAATTTCATTCCTGCTTATTTTTTCTATGAACATACTCCCATAGGATGGAAATAGTGTACATATGGTATTCGTTGCTGAATTTAAAGAGCAAGCACTGAGAGTGCACCAAATGGCACACAGAGGACTATAATTCACTGTGTGTACATAGCCAACAGGAGGGCAGCCATGCCACCCTGGTCCAAGTGCTGCTGGGTTCTGATTTTCATTATTATATCATTCTAAAGCAATACTATGAAGTGGCACTCTTGTCACTCTAATTAACTGGATGAGTTAATCGAGATAGAGAGTCCAAATTACCCAAAGTCAAAGAGGGCAGTATTCAAAGTCAGGTGATATGCCCGCAGAAGCTACATTTATAGGCAATGTGTTAAAGTGACTGTGCAGATGTCCACAAACACACTGTTCTACATGTCTACATGCCATGCATACAACATGTATTAAAAAGTGAAAGGGAAGGGGGGAGTCTACAGAACCATGTCAGTTAGTTCATGGTGATAATACGCATACAGACTACCATGTGTTGCTTAATGACAAAGCTATGTTCGAGGAAATGTGTCCTTAAATCATTTCACCATTAAGGGAGGAGTAAAGGGTATATTTACCCAAAAGATGGCTACAGTGTCACTACACAATAGTCTTAATGAGATCACCATGTATATGTGGTCTATTACTGACCAAAATGCCAATATATAGCAGATGTTTACAATATTATGTGTATTTATCATAGGCATAGATGTGTATAAATATTGTGTGTGTGTTTGTGTATGTGTGTGTGTGTCTGTGTGTGTATGTTTGAGAAAGAGAGAGTGAGTATGTGTAACATTCAGAACCACATACAATAAACTGGCAGAGTGGCTGGATGCCTGAAAGGTAAGAATAAGTAGTCTGATTCTACCAATACATTTCTACATTTTGGGCTAGGTGGTGTAGCACATACCTTTAATCCCAGCACTCATGAGGCAAAGGCAGACAAATTTCTTTGAATTCAAGGCCAGCTTTGCTTACAGAGTGTGTTCCAGGACAGCCAGAGCTGTCCATTGAAACCCTGTCATGAAGAAGAAAAAATAAAAATAAAAAACTTTGGTTTTTTTACATTTTAAGATTTGAGCCAAGGCATCTTTTTCTACCAACAAAATTATTGTCAAAGCTAAAACAGCATTTACTACTCTTTCCCTGTAAATCTTTAGTCAGATCTTATCACTCCTACCACAGCTGACTCCAAACTTCATGGCATGGCCAATGGAAGGCTACTTGATCAATCTCTTTCAAAAGCAAGACGAAGCCAACTCCCCGTCTGGAGTCTCCAGCCTTTGGTTCTTAACCACCCGTCCCTTTTTTAACAGCTTAAACACAACCAGCTCTTGCCCAGCTCGGGACTTCACACTTGATGTTACTTCTGTGAAACATCCCTTCTGCAGTGTTTTGCAGCT
This sequence comes from Hylomyscus alleni, assembly GCA_019843855.1. NCBI lineage: Eukaryota > Metazoa > Chordata > Mammalia > Rodentia > Muridae > Hylomyscus > Hylomyscus alleni. Next base: position 6,587 of record JADRCC010566926.1, read on the forward strand.
CTTTGACTGTCATCCTAGGGCTTGACCTACCTTCCTAACTTGTTTTTTTCTTCTCCAATGATCTATAGCAGTTCTCTATGGTCTTCCACTGCTTTTTTTTTAATAGCCCTACTCATAAGCTAGAATCATGTACTTTAATTCTATTTTCAATTCTTTTTTGTGAATTTGTTATTTCCTTTTCCCAAATTGCACTTTGTCATCATTCACTATACAGTGCCAGCATCCAGCCAACTGCATGGCAAGTAGTAGTCACTGAATAACACATGTTTAATTGTTTAATTAATTAATTCATCCTGTCACTCATAGAGGAAGAAAACTAGCATGAAGGAAAACTTGAAGAAAATAGAAAGAATTTTCTGTCTCAACTTAAGACACAAGAGGCAGAAAGACAGAACGCTCCTTACAGGAAACTTTTCACTCACTTATTGACAAGCGCCCAACAATCTCAAACTGAAGTCGTACTATAGTCTGCTAGGAAAAGATAAACATGTGAGCTTTGAAGTTAGACAGGCTAGAATCATTCCTGTACAGCTGCAAGCTGCATGGCTTTGGGTAAAAATTGCTTGGTACTTAGGAGCTCAAATCATATCGTATGCAAAATTAGGATGAAGGGAACATCATGAGGGTAATTCCTGCCTCGTGGCAGCCTCTCAGTCAGTGTCAATTGGAGGGATTCCTCCCATCCCTTTCCTAAGTGTGAAGATCTCTTCAGAGGCTCCATCCCCATCTTCTGCAGGTTTGAGAAGTAGATCATTTCCCTAGGTCATTGCAAGTCTCATTGCCCTGAGCCTGGGGATGATAAACTGAGCATTGGAAAACCCTGTTCCCACTCCAGGCCCCATTGTACTTTCCATGCAACAGACCTATGCTTCTATGACCATGTGCTGCGTTCCAATAGATTGCTGAATCGTTCCTCTTCCCCAGGCTCTCCTGTAGTAATAAATATGGAGCATAATGACTGCATGTCAAGTCCTTCCAAATGTTGGGATTTAGGAGAATCCAGAAGTTCTTTTTCCTTCTCGTTACTATCCCACTTCTCCTTGCCTGTGGATCAAAGTTGGTTTGATACTAAAAGGCAGTCAGGTGATCACTAACTAATGCACCCTTATCAGACAAGATCCAGGTGACATTATTAGTGAGTGTATACCACACAACACACTACAAGCTTTCAGGCAGCTTGGGCAACTGTTCCCAAGGTAAGACTGACTCTGGTCTTCCTTGCCCAGGCACCATCTGATGTGACTCGGTGTAATCCTCAGGACCTGTCTGAACCTGTGCCCTGGTAAAGGCACCAGTAATCCCACCTGGGAGGTGCAATAAAGGCCAAGAGGAAGACATGGAAGTAGAAGTTGCTGAAATGAATTTCCTCCATGCTTAAGGAGGAGACTGGAGCCCTGCTGTGTTGCTTACCCAAGCCAGGCTCCTTCAGACCATGCCACTATACTTACTACAGAAGGAAGAATGAAGTCAGACAGTGAGTCAGGGAAAGGAAGAAGCAATCCTGCCAGCCAAGCTCATCAGTCTGTCTTCAGGCTCCGAGAGCGTGAAATGGAAGTGGATGGCATCCAGTGAACCTGCTCTGATTTTTTTTTTTTATTTCAAAGTGCTCTGGACACAGATTAACTAACTCTCTTTGCCTGGTGTTTAGCTCCTTGTTTCTTCCTGACTCTTCTTGTAGGGAACGGGAGTAGCCTTCTCAGTGACAAATTCATCCAGAAGTGGTATGTCTCCAGCAGCATTCCTCCCCGTGCCCCTCATGTCCCTATAGGATGGGAACATTCCAACCCTGAGCCATGCCCTTCACTGAATCAACCCAGACATGCTCACTCAATGCCTCCTCGAACAGCCCAGAACACTTGTCAGGGAGCAGGGAGGAGGGAACGACAGCAGGATGGCCATCCCTCTCTGTGCAGGGCTGACTGCACACATCAATCTCCCAGCAGCCTCTTCCCCATCCCACTTCACAGTGACGCAGACAGTATTTCCCAGCCAGTTTAACTGCTTTACTTCCAGCATCCTGAGGAACCCTGGCAGGGGTGGCGCATATAGAGTGAGTGATGACATTGCCTTGTTCCAAACTGTAGATGAGGGAAGTCACACTAAATACTCCAGACACCATCTGTGCAGGACACAGATAGCCAGAGAGCAGAGAGATCCTCCTGCAAAGCAGCCATGGTTTTTCAATGCCCAGGGTTACTGAGGAGGCTTCAGAGACAGGCATCAAGGTACCTGACTTCTCCTCTTTGAAGAACAAACTCTTTTCTGGTATTAAAAGCACCTCTCTACATTCCCATTTCACCTTAAAATGGACTGACTCCAAATTGGAAAAAACAATCCATGTTTACTATACAATATTTGCCTCCTTTGTCTTTAAAATGTCTGCACTGTCTCTTTTCTTATGCTGTAGAGAGTAGTGAAAAAAGCAGGTACATTTTTTTTTTAAATGTGCCAGGGTGCAGAGAGATGGATTAAAGGCTAAGAGGACCCAAGTTGGTTTCTAGACCCTGTATCAGACAACTCACAACTCCTTATAACTCTAGCTCCTGGGAGTCCTATACCTTCTTCTGGCCTCCTCAGATGCTAAAAGATGTGCACATACATGCACACACATACACACACATCAATATTTATATTCATATTCGTATCTAAACTCAGTATTGTATATATTATGAGAATGACTAACTTTTCTCACTTCCTTTCTAATTTATAAATTAGGACTTTGGGTTAGCACCTGCATAGTTAGCTATAGTTGTCACCTTGACACATCTTGGGAGGGGTTGGAACCTTAACTAAGGAATTGTTAACTGTGGCCATGTCTGTGAAGCATTCTGTTGGTTGCCAATTGATATCAGAGTTCCCAATCCACTGTGAGGAGCACCATGCCTAGGCAGGTGGACCTGGGTTCTATAAGTAATGCTCCTGAACAGGACAAAGACAGCTAGGTACCAGGCAGTGTACTTCCATGTCTTCTGCTTCATGCTGTGCCTTCAGGTTCCTGCTTGAGTTCTGCTCTACTTCATTCAGTGATTGTAGTGTGACAGGGTAAAGCAACCTCCTTTCTTCCTGACTCATTTTTGGTCAGCAGTTTATCACAGCAACAGAAAGCAAACTACAATAGCAACCTGGATAAAATGAGGGGAGGATTTGAAAGCCCAACACAGTATCCCATGAAGTCACTGTCACCAAGTGTCAACACTTTACAGTATTTCCCACTGTCTGTCATGCCTAGCCCAGTGTTGGCATGTAGTGGACACTCAGTAAATATTTACTAATTGATATATTTCAAGTTCCAAGGCAAAGAAGAACAGCATTTGCTAATAGTGTCATCCTTGCAAAATGATTTTCTAACCCCATTAGTTTGAAAGAACTAAATGGAGCTAAAAATGTTCTCATCAAGAGTGGTAGCATCCGGGCCACTAAAGCATTTGATTTTTCTCCTTCTCTCCATCAAGTGCCAACATGTGAGTGAATTCATCTCCACTCTCCATTTTGATGTCTGTCTTCATATGAGACTCGTTCTGGAAACAAGCCGATGACACCCAAACCGTATCCTATTAACACGTCCTCCTTTCTGCTGTTGCTGCTGCTGCTGCTGCTGCTGCTATTTTACAAAATGCCTTTGGGTGTGTTGCAGAGAAAACACTGGTGACAAAGGGATCTAGGCTTTGATCAGGACTGTTTTTCTTGGCACTTGTCATTCGGGCAGTGTGGGAAGTTTTCACTCACAACAGATTGACACAGTTATCTGTGATTCTCATAAAAACCATCACATGCAAGGATAGCTTCTGTTCACCCCTGCCCCTGCCTCAAACACTGCTCTTGGAATGTGCACTGCTCAGCTTTGATCCTCTTGGCCCTGAGGCACTGACTGTCCCACACTGCTTGTTTATTTCCCAGACTCAGTACCACAGACCTAAGAAGCTGGACCACTTTGCCACCATCTGCAAGTTCAGAGCTGGCCCAGCCTGTGAGTCTGATCCGAACCCCAGATAGGAAAAGCATCACTGGCCTCAATCCGGTGCCAAGCTGGATTTTCTGCAAGAAATCATCCAAGTCTGATTAAATCATCCATTTAAGCAGACTATAAATGCTTAAAGTCCCCAAACTTGCCAGATAGGTCACAGTATAATTTCCATTTTATGAACGAAAAAACTGAAGCTCAGAGAAGGACACATCTTGTTAAGATCTTGTACTGGGAAGGAGCAGGAGCCTCCCTGGGAGAGGTGACAACCACTGTCTGTCTTTCTGGCCTTGCTTGGCAGTTGCTCCTGGGTCTTGTCTGGCTGCTCTCAGTGGAACTGTCTGTCACTACAAACATCTTCCAGAACACACGTCTCTGTTTTTAACTGGAATGGTCTTTCCAAAAAAAAAAATTCCTACTATTATTTAATTAATTTGATATATATTAGTTTTATACACTGTGTGTACAATATACTACCTAGATTGATAAAAATCTCCTACTTTGATACCTGTTTATGTTATGCAATCAAATCGGGATAATTATCATAACCATCACCTCAAACGTTCATCATTTCTTTGTGGTGAGAACATTTGAAATCTCTCTTGTGGCTATTTAGGAATGTTTACTGTGTTCTTCCTGATTTGTGTACCCTGCTGCATAGTAGAACTTGAAACCTCCTTCCTCTTGTTTAACTATAATTTGCATTCATTGACAAATTTCAATATTCTCTTTTCCCCCTCTCCCTCCCCTTCAACGGTGAACTTCCTCACCTTCAAAATCTATGCAAAGCTTCTCAGATATCAGTGTATACAAATAACTTGGGGAAGCTGGAGTCTTCATAGAGAAGTGCAGGAGACTAACAGGAGCATGGGGGTGGGGGAGGCAGAATGTATGAATGACATGTCCAGCCAGTGGGATATGGTTCTTGGAACGTTAAATGAGCCAGGCAGATCTAATAGAAGTCTAGATCTCAGTTTCCATCCTGAAAATATTGCCAGGAGCAGACAATGAAGAGAAGGCATGGAGCCAGACAACACACATGTTATGTGAGAAGCAGGCAGTACATAGCAAGGACATAGGACAGAGAGACCCAGCTGAAAGAGAGAAGATCGATTATGCAAAGTTTCTAGGTGAATCTAGAATCCCTTATGTTTTGCTTAGCCAGAGTGGACCAGATAAAGCACTAAGGAACACAGAAGTCCTGCCAAGGAGAACATTGGTTGAGACAATAGTGGCAGGTACTGATGCACATGCCGCATACTCTAGGCTCTAAGCATGGTCTGGGTCACAACACTGCCTCTCTGATAGCACTGCCAACAACGAATACCCAAATCTAAATAAGAGGAAGCATCTGACAATCTTAAATCAAAGAACATTCTACACAATCATTATGCTTTAGTATTCAAGATGATCAAGGTCAAGAAAAACATAAAAGGCTAAGCAAGCTTTCCAAATTAAAGAAAACTTGGGGACACAAATGCAAATCTTGACCTTGGTCTGGATCCTAGACTAAAGGGTGGGGGAAGTACCTCTCAAAGCAGGACTGGAATGAGAATGTTTGCCTCCAAATGGCTCTGAGCTACTGGTGCTGAGTCAGGTCTGGTTTCCTTGATCCTGATAAATGTATCATGCTCATCCCTGAAGAGTTTAGGAGTGACAGGATATAGATGGAATCAGTTCTAAACAGTTTTACTGGAAAATACTGTACATGGATATGTAGAAAGGGTGTGCTAGCCTACAAAGGCTGGAATGAAACCAACGAGTGAATCTGAATCTTCACGAAACGTTGGACACTGAGCATTCAAGTTTCTGGTATCATTCTTGTGATTTTTGTTTAGGTTGAGAATTAGTGTTAACCTTTAAAGTTTTTTTTTATATAAAGCAATACATAAGTGTTTTATTTTTACTAAGAGACATGTATGATAACAGAATGATTCTTTAATCAGGAATTTATTGAAAATAGTCTCTCAAGCTTCATCCCAGAACTAGAGAAAAGAATCTACATTTTAATACACATCCCACATTACTTAGCTAAAAGTACATGTAGGTTTGAGACTCTGATCTTTGAGATTCAAAACTGAGCACCCCATCCTAGCTATTAGGCATGTTAATGACAAACCAATCAATTCCATGTTGCAAACTCCCATTTGCCTCCAGGGTACATTTCAAATGTATGTAGGGCAAGAGGGCATTCTACCTTTTCTGTAAACTGTTTTTTGTCCCTGGACATGTTTGTATTCCAGAAACCTGCACTGTATTTAATGCTTTTCATGGACCTCTTAAAAATGGTTTCCCGTTGTATTAAAAAGCTATTTCCTTTTCCTACTAGGCAAACTCGAGTTATTTGTTGTATCCTCAGAACTGACGCAGACAGAACTTCAGAAACATTTGAATGAATGAATGAGTAGTTGAATAAATGAAGTTAGTTCTGCTTCCAATTCCCATGTTATATTCATAGCTCCAGGGAGATCTGATGGAGTCTGGGAAGGAATAAGAGATCATTTTGAGTTGAGCAGACACCACCAAGGTCCTGTGGCTGTTAGGTCAAAGTGCTGTTAGGAAGAAAAGTCTCTGGGAGGCAGAGGCAGGCGGATTTCTGAGTTGGAGGCCAGCCTAGTCTACAGAGTGAGTTCCAAGACAGCCAGGAAACCCTGTCTCAAAAAACAAAACAAAACAAAACAAAACAAAACAAAAAAAAAACAAAAACAAAGGAAGAAAACTTTCAGTAACAGAGCTCCAGTCTCTCACCCAACTCTGCTCCAATGCACCACAAGCCTAGTTCTTTTCCAACATCTTCACAGTCTTAGCAGTTGTATACATTTCCAGTGGCTTTATGACCTAGTAAAATATTGTTATCATAGGAATCCATTGTTAATGTATACACATGTGTGTTACAAAAATGCAATCAATAACAAGAGATAAACTGGCCCAATACTGTGGCTAGATCAAGGTGGTTAGGAAAAAAAAAGAAATGAAGGCCAAAGTGGCAGATATTAGGAGCTCCTTGTTGGGAAGCGTCACCCTGCGCCAGGCCCTTTCTCTCAGTCCTGGCAGGTGTAGGTGGAAATACAAGATGGGACATCAGAAGCTCAAAGGACTGAAAGGATGTAAGGACTTTGGTCCAGGAAGCGTGGTCGCTCCCTCTTGCCTTCAAATGAAGGACAAGGAACAGATTTATAATGAGCTGATTCTGTCCAAGAAGTGAAGCGAATTTAAAAGGACATACTAGTTAGAATCCAGCCTCCCTGGTGTTTTCAGTAAAAGATAATTTTGGGTATCAAACAGAAGCATCCATGGGCTAGGTAAGGCTGTGTGGACTCGGGAACTTTCAATACAGGGAAGGTCTGCTGCCACTGTAATTGCAAAAGAAGGATTTTATTTTAACTCAATGTGGGACTTTTAAAGAAATCCCCCTAGGGACAAGGTTTTGCCAAAAAATCGGAGCTTAATTTAATGAGGGTGAAAAGTTTAAGAACGAAATACAAGAGGAAAGTCTTAAAAGGACAGGGGAGACTCAGAGCGGGAGTCTGTGCTCAAGCAACTGGTTGAAAAATATCAGTGATGGCAGCCAGCACATTCATGCTATGAGAGGTGCCAAGCCTCTCTTGGGACTTACAGCAAGATTACCTCTAGCCCGCTACCCATGCAGGAAACTTCTCAAATGAGCAGAAAAAGAGCCCTGTGGAGTTGCTGGAGGGAATGTTTTTATTTGAACACTTCTGTTGGAGTTTATGAAGTAGCAGGAAGAACCTTTGTTTCATACGTACAAAGGGGAAGAAGCCAAGGCATCTGGTTTTAGAACACATGAACTTCAGAAGGACTTCGAGACCAGCTCAAGAGAGGACATGCTGACTTTCAGCATGATGTCTCTCTTTGTAGGTTGTCAAGCCACATTGTTCTGGTCTCTGCTGACTTGCCTTCTGATTATCTTGCTCATGACAGATTTGCAAACACTGACTGGATGTGTTTACCACTGTGTGGTTTCTCACAGATTTATCCCTTCAACTCTTCTGTTTGCTCAAAGCCCACCATCATTGGTGTGGTCCCTTCAGTTCACTCATACTGAGCCATTGGTTCTGCATCACTTACTTTTTTTTTCATTACAGTAATCAAATACCTGACAAGAAGAAACTTAAAGGGGAAATTCAGCTCAAGGGGATAAACTTCAGTATGAGGCAGAATGTAGGGGTGGGGGATATGACAACGGGAACATGTGGCTACTTGTTCAAAACTTGTTAAACTCAGAAGGAGAGAGACTTGGACCAGAAGTGGAATTGGGTTATAGCATTTAAAACCTACCACCAAGTAATCCACACCCTCTGAACTCGCCATCTAAAGGTTATATATCCACCCAAAATGTCACTACCTGTTGAGAACTAATATTCAAGCACGTAACAAGTTCTCACATCAGTAGCTGATATACCATACATCCAGACCTTCTGCCTACTCCTGGCACCCAGCCTACATCTGAACAAGCAAAGACCTCTGATCTCCAAGGAGTTGAGATTTAAATTCAGATGTGTACATTCAGACCCAGGTTCAGCCTCTTGTGTGAAGAGGTTTTGGTACATGTGGGAATCTTGTTTCCAAACAAAGAACAGGAAGCGGCTCTAAAGCGCTAAGTAAATTACACGGGATGCAGATTCTAATGAAACATCAAGACCTTAAATTTGGACTGCACTGATTAAGAATGTGTGATCATCTCAGTGTTGGCAAGACTGAGAATTACCGTGGTGCCACCTATGAAGAAAAAATATCAGTTAGGCAAATGAATAATTTAAACTGAATCTAATGGGAAGAGAAAGAAGGGCTCAGAGAGGGATCAGTCTGCTTTTCTGAGTGACTGAAACCCAGAATTGTTAGAGCTGAACTGAAAGAACAGAAGGGTCCATCCTGGGATAAGACTTTGCCATAGAAAGAGGAAAGAGGAGATCAGAGGCATCATCTTAACTGACTTCAAACAGAATAAGAACAGTGTTTTGGAATATAGTACATTAGAGCTATTCAAATGATCTTTTTATTCATTTTTCATTCTAACAGATGACTAGGTATTTAGTGTGCATGATGCTCTGGTCTGCATGTTGGCAGACCCTCCACGTTCATTTGTTAAAATGCCCACTGGTAAAATCCTAGTGCTTGGTGGTTAGACACCTTGGGAAAACAATCAGCACTCAAACAAAAGAAGCCAAGGAGAACTCGTTTGTGCTCTACTACCATGTGGGAGCGTGTCAAGAAGACACCATCAACAACCATGGAAAGAAGACACCCCCTCCCTGAAATCTGTTCTGCCTATGGCCTAGTCTCAGACTTCCAGACTAGGGAACCTTGAGAAAATTTCTGTGATTTATAAACTATGAAGCCTATAGAATTTTGTTTCAGGAACCCAGTTGGACTATGACACGACCATGCCCCAGTTTTGAAGAAGGTTTATGCTTGCTGGATTGAGGTCCCTCTGTCCTTCCACAAGCACACGAAGCTAGCACACAAGAACCACCTATGACTGTGTGGATGGATAAGGAATCCTAATGTATGATAGTTTGTTACAGTGTTTGTTTGGTTACTCTTCTCTTCACATACCATGAGCAGGTAAGCCTGCTCTCTCGTGTTTATCTTCTTAGAGTCTATTAGTCACTGTGTAAGGTCAAAGGTGTTTTGCAATACACTGTCACCTCTATAATGCTGCACTCTGGCCTTAAAGACTTAATAAGCTGACCCTAAACAGCCTCACCAACCCAAGTTCCCAGTAAACTATTAACGAAGAACTATACTTGTTCCATCTAAATTACTCTTACACCACCAAGAATATCATAGACCACATTTGGTCTCAGTAAAAAAAGTCACAACTCAAATACTTTTTATCATTGTTTTTCAGCTTTTATTGTGGTACATTAGACAAAAAATGAATATATATATATATATATTCATATATATATATATATATTCATATATATATACATATATCTTACTGTTTTGATATACATATGTAGACACACATTGTGAGGTGATTACCACAATCAAGCTAATTAACACATCTGGCACCTCATCTTGTTATTTTTATGTGTGATAAGAATATTAAATCTATTCTTAATGTAAATTTCAAGAATACACTTTTTCTTAGCTACAGTTACCATGGTGTGCACTAGACTCCCCAGGATTCATTCATCTTCCAGCTGAACATTTGTACCTATGTACCAGCAAACTCCATCAGTCTCATCTCTCACTCCTAAGCCTTGGCAACCATGGGGCTACTCTCTGCTTCCATGTATTTGACATTTTTTCTTTTTTCTTTTTTTGGTATTTGGCATGCAAGTGAGGTCATGTATTCTTTCTGTGTCTGGCTTATTTCACTCAGCATAATATCCTCCAGGTTCATTGCAAATGGCAAGATCTCTTTCTCTGTAAAAGCTGAACAACATTCCATTGTGCCTGCACACAATAGTCCCATTATCCATTCATCCATCAACAGACATTTCTTTTCTCATAGCTTGCCTATTGTAAATCATGCTGCAATGAACATAGAAGGGAAGGTTTCTCTCCAAATAAGTGTTATCGTTTTCTTGTGCTATAGTCCCATAAAAGGACTATCGGAGCCTGTGGTAGTTCTATTTTTTTATAGAAACACCATTCTATTTTTCAGTCCTTTTAAAATATTTTTTTAATTTTTTTGATATTATAACATAAGTACATCATTTTATGATCCACACCATTATGTATCACTCTGCTCTCTTTCAAATTCAAAGTCTTCTTTTCCTTAATTGTTGATGTGTTTGTGTGTATGGAGTGGGTGTTTCTAAATATGTAAGTATAACTTGCTCACTTTACATAATGTTACCTGTATGTACGCTTTTAGGGCTGACCATTTGGTATTAGATAACTATTGATGTGCTCTTTCGTGAGGAAGAGTATTTCTCTGCTCTCAGATTTCCTTAGTTGCCTATAGCTCATTGTCTAGGGTTAAGACCTCAAAAGCTTTCTTCCATCCGTGTGAGCATGTCCATTTGTCATCCTTGTTTGGATCCAGTTTAGGCAGCCATGTTGGGGAGACTTCATGGGTATAGTTTCTCTGACATTTCTAGGAGAAACAACCTCACAGCGGGCATCCTGTTCCTCTGATCTCTACAATATTTCTGGCTCCACTTTTCAAAAGTTCTTTGAACCTTAGATCCAGGATATTGTTTTTGTTGTAGATGTGTCAGCTGGGACTAGGCTCCACAATCCTGAAGTTAGATGGGTTGTGGCTTTCTGTAATGGTCTCAGTCTGATGCAAAGAGAAATTTCCTTGATGAAAACTTCAGTTATCTCTGGATATGAGAACAAATATTTAGAATGTAGAGATTGTGCTGGTTTAGTGAAATACTAGGTGTAATTTCTTCAAGTTCTGTGGCTTCTTTAGACCCAGGCAGTTGACCAGATCTCCTGTACAAGCCATAATTTTCCTCTTCTTGAGTGAGCCCTTCATAGTCATTAATATAACACAAAGTTTCATTGGAACAAATGATGTAAAATGGTTTCCATTTCTCTCCATTCTGCACACATAGAAGAGCTGGAAGCTCATTGTTATTTTGATTTGTGTTTCCCTAATGCTAAATGTTGAACACTTCTCAGGCACTGGCTGGTAATGAATATGCTTTTATGTATTTATTTGGGGCTCTTGGCTATTTAAAAATATTTTTGGTATTGAGTTGTATGAATTCATTACATGCTTTGAGTGTAAAACCCTTAACAAATATACAGTTTGTAAACATTTTGTCCTAATATTTGTTTTTTTTTCCTTCTGTCGTTTCCACAGCTTTGCATCTTATGTCATCCTCTTGCTGAACCTTTGCTTTTGCTACCAGAGCTTCAACTGTTGTGTTCAAAGTACATTTCCAAGGCCAATGCCAAGTTTCTCACAAAGAGCTATTGTTTTACGGCCTAATTCACTTTGAGCTCACCTTTTTGAGTAATGTAACGGTTCGGTTTTACTCTTTGTACATAGAGTCTAGTTTTCCTCAAACCATTTATTAAAAATATTACCTTTTTTTTCCATTCTTGGTTATTTTCAAATCGTGAATGATCAAGCACGGTTGGTGTTATTTCTGGGCTTTCTACTGTGCTTCCCTCTACTTATTTCAGAGTGTGTGCCAACAGTGCAATGCTCTAGTTACTATAGCTAGTTTCTTAATGTAGCTTAAAATCTATAGTAGTGTGCCTCCAAATCCATTTTTCTCAGGATTGCTTTGTCTGGGGTATGTTATAGGTCTATAGAAATTTCAGAATTTTGTGGGGTTTTTTCCTAAGAAAAGAATGACATTGGAATTTTTGTATACATTACACTAAATCTATTTCTTTAGGTCGTAGAGGTGTTTAAGTAATATCTATGATCCAATCTACTAGCACAAGTTGCTTTCCCCTTAGTTGTATCCCATCACTGCCTTATTGTTCTCAGTTTATAGACCTTTTATTACCTTGATTTCTTTCTAGGAACGATATTATCTTAGACTGTCATCAGATAACTTATGTTCTTAATTTATTTTTAAGACAATTGTTGATGTAAAGAAACTGAACTGATATTTCTATGTTGATTTTCTACACTAAGATTTAACTGTGATTGTTTATTAGTTTCCAACATTTTGTGTGTGTGTGTATATGTGTGTGTGTGTGTGTGTATGTGTTGGTGTGTATTGTCTTTAACACTTTTCATACATAAGAGGATCCTGTCATTCACAAAGAGGTGTGATTTTTATCTTCCTTTGTAATATGAATTCCTTTCAGTTCTTTAGTGTATCCCAGATCTTTCTCATTTTTTCCCAGTATTCATGAGTGATTACTTTGAATCAGTATACTGTAGAATAGATTTTTTTAAAGCTATTGTTTTTTCCCCCAACTTGGCATCCTATTATCTCTGGCTTTCCAAAAATGGTTTTATTCTGTTGAAAACATTTCTTCCCATGCCAGTATCGTTGAGACTTTAATACATAAGGATGAATTTTGTCAAATCTACACCTATTAAGATGGTCATGTGCTCTCTTTCTTTCTTTCTCTTATAATCACCATGATTGAGTTGCAAATGAAACCTATCTTGTATCCCAGGAGTGAATCCAAATTGCTCATCTTGCATTCTCTTTTGGGTATGTAGTCAAATTTGGCTTATTTGTGTATATTAAAGTTTTCATCTATGGACATCACAGATATTATCCTGAACTTTTCTCCTGTCAATATAATATTGGCTTCATCAAATTGCTTTAAATTTATTCTTTGTTTTTGTTTGTTTGTTTCTTTATTTGGAACTGGATTACATGTTCTTTGAGTGGTAGAATTCAGCTATGCAGCTGTCTGATCCTGCATTTTTATTTCTCAGGAGGTCTTTAATTTCTGTTCAATTTCCATGTCTATTATTGGAGTGTTTCTATTTGATCTTGATTCATTCTTGGTCAGCAGCATGTTTCTAGGAATATATTTCCTTAGTTATTCAATTTATTGTCATATAATTGTCCATAACAATCCCTCATGACCTTTTATACTTCTGAGACTTCCAGTGTACTGCCACGTTTTTCATTTCTGATTGCATCAAGCTTATCTGTTTTACATAGTTAATATTCATCCATTTTGTTTATTTTATTAAGAACTACTGTCCTTTAGTAATCTCAGGCTGTAGCATGGGGCTCCCTCCTGCTTGCTGTTTATGATCTGAACACCATCCCCTCTTTGGGGGTTGTCAGACTGAGTTTCTATGGAAATGCTCAAAGGTTGGCTTTTTATGAAGCTTGATCTGATGCTTCACATATGAATAAATCACTTCTTCTTTTTTTTTTATTTTCTAAATAATATTTAATGAACAATCAAAAACAACAAGAACAAACCCCTGTTGTCTCCCCCCTCCCCATGCCCACCACCCCATCCTCTCCCACTTATCAGCCCTGTCATTCCCCTACACTGGGGCATAGAACCTTCACAGGGCCAAGGGCCTCTCCTCCCATTGATGACCGACTTTGCAATCCTCTACTATACACATGCTGCCAGAACAATCAGTCCCACCATGTATAGTCCTTGGAAATCACTTCTTCTAAGCAATGGAAAGATGTTTTTGCAATTCCATTTGGCACTGATTCTTCTGCACTGAGCTGCCTACTTTGACTGATTTTCTTTTTTTTTATTAGATGTTTTCTTTACTTACACATGTCATATGATATCTCCTTTCCCCATTTCCCCTCCAAAAAAAAGAAAAAAAAACCCTATTCCCTCCCCACTCCCCATGCTCACCAACCCACCCTCTCCAGCTTCCTGGCCCTGGCATTTACCTACACTCGGGCATAGACTCTTCACAGGGCCAAGGGCCTCTCCTGCCATTGATGACTGACTTGGGCATCCTCTGCTACATATGCTGCTGGAGCCATTAGTCCCACTATGTGTACTCTTTGGTTGGTGGTTTAATCCCTGGGAGCTCTGGGGGTACTAGTTAGATCATATTGTTGTTCATCCTAAGGGGCTGCAAATCCTTCAGCTCCTTGGGGCCTTTCTCTAGCACCTTCACTGGGGACCCGATACTCAGTCCAATGGACAGCCGTGAGCCTTTACTTCTGTATTAGTCAGATACTGTTAGAGCCTCTCAAAAAAGAGCTATATCAGGCTTCTGTCAGCCAACACTTGCTGGCATCCACAATAGTGTCCGGATTTGATCATTGAGTATGGGAAGGATTCCCTGGTGGAGCAGTCTCTGGATTGTCCTTCCTTCAGTCTCTGCTCCATAGTTAGTCTCTGCAGTTCCTTCCATGGCTATTTTGTTTCCCCTTTTAAGAAGGAATGAAGTATCCACACTTTGGTCTTCCTTCTTCTTGAGTTTCTTGTGGCTTGTGGATTGTACTTTGTGTATTCTTATCTTCTGGGCTACTATCCGCCTATCAGAGAGTGCATACGATGTGTGTTCTTTTGTGATTGGGTCTGTGTGCACCACCACCATCCTCTTTGACTGATTTTCAATGGATGATCAGCAACTCACCTACAAGGTTTTTTTCCCTTTTCTTTCTCTCTTCTCTGTTCATTTTCTGGGGACATGTTTCAATATATTCTACAGCTGGAGTAGGCCTTGGGAATAAAGATATTAGGAGATTCTGCATTGAAGAAACTCAGTTGTCATGAGGGAAGAGTCCTATGCATAGAAAATTATAACACAATGTGATTGGTTAAGGTGAATATTGCGTTGATTCTTGTCATCTTTTATAGCAAGGTGTTTCATCCCTAACTATAGAAGGAAAGAATTAAGCACTGTACATACTTTTCGTCATTGTTTGTTTTCTATTCACCCAACAACTTAGGGCTTTAAAGATGTTTTTAAAGAAAGTATTTTTCTTTTTCAGTTTTATTTTCCTGAAGCTACTTTTAGTTCTCTTTCTATGTCCTACTCATTCAGGGTGTCCCTTGTCTTCAGACCAGCAAAGCTCTACTCTTCACATCTAATCCCCATTAGCCTTGCTGGAGCACTCTTCTCAACATTCTTGCAGATAAAACTTATTTCCATTTAGTTTAACCACCTTCCACTTTCCTTTGTCTATTTTTAGTGCATGCCCAATTTTTCCTGTGCTACAAGAAAAAATATGGCAGGAAAAAAATTATACTACATATTTCTTTATACATAGCCATACCTGAAATAGAATTAAGCAAACAGTCATAATTTAATAGTTTTGGAGGGTGAGAGAATAATAGTGAAACTATATTTATGCTTCAATAAGTCATGAATGTATTGCATGTAATGAACAAATCAGGACACCTAAGTTACTAAAAATTATTCCACAATTCTGAAGAAGGAATGGCAATTAAACTGGACAAGCTGACTTATTGTTATTATATAATTGTTTAAATATGCTTTTCGTTACTATTGCATACATTTCTCCCTCTCCTCTTCAATGTCAATGAGGTCATCTTGTATGTACCATTCTCTGTGGCTGAATATTCTGATCAAAAGCCAAAAGCCATTTAATAGTTGTTTTTTCCAATTTTTTTAATGAAATTCAAATCACCAACTCAAACACAAACTTTTTAAAAAATAAAAAAAAATCTAACACAGTACAAACCAATGATAAGGTAATTAGGTACTTTCACAAGGAGGAACAACAATATAGAGATATTCAAAGCATTCTTTCCATCACCAAACTACTGTGTTTCCGTAAGAGCAGAAGCCTTTGCCCAGTGAAAGCATAACAATTCATAGCACACAGTTGTGTCTAATCTGAGCTGAGACATTGCAGATGGCATCCATACACTGTGTGGCACAATGGCAAATGCAGTGCAAAATGCTCATGCTGTGTGTTAGGAACAGAGTCAGTAATGAAATCACATGTGAATGAAGGGAAAGCTTTGCCAGGAACACCTGGGATTTATTACTCATTCGATTTTGAATTAATTTTTGGTCATTCTGTATTCAATAAACTTTTATTGATGCCACTTTTATGACCCCCATGATATACGGGGTCATAGCCCACAGTTTAAGAAGCTACAATCTAGGGTTCTATTTGGCCACTGGCTGCTGGGGAGTTTGCAAGGAGGCAGTTCACAAAGCATGTCTTTACTCCCATCACAGTATCTGTGAAGTCTGGTCTGACTTCATGGTGACTGCGGCTGCCCAGAGCCTCCCTCCTATTTTGCTCTCTACCTTGAAGGTTTCTCAGGGCTGAGACCTGAGCTTTTATAGGGATGGGGACTTCGTTAGAGACCCTGCTGGCGTTTAACAAATGTCACTCAGAGGCCCTTATGCCCCTGAGCAATAGGAAGCAGGCACATGCTGTGATCAGACAGATCCATCCTGGGCGCACTTTTAACTCTTGACCTTATTCTGAGGACAGCTGTTAGTGAGTTTCATCAGCAAACCAGCTAAGGCGGGGATGTTCAAAGTCTGAACACAAAATCCCCTGTCACTCCAGAGAGAATCTGGGCTGTGATGATCACAGGCTGGGTTTTGTTTTCCTTTCTGTGTGTATTGGCAAACTTGCAGGTTTGCTGGAGTTCTGATGTGACTCTGTCCCAGTGTGGCTCAGATCACTCCCACCTGACCCCACAACCTCATCTTGCCAGTGGCCCTATGGAGTAATTTGAAAAAGAGCCCTTTCCCTGTCCTCTCCTCACTGTTAAGTTCCTGTTTGTTCTCTGGCCAATACTCCATTTTTTCTATGAAAGAGGAAAGCATAGAAAGAAATATATTCAAAACAAAGAAAAACATATCCACATTTAATATACTTTTGCTTGCACCTGCAAAGACTTTCTTCCTGGTATTCATCTTCCAAAGATATTGTTTTGCTCGCTTGCTGTAGGAGTTGGTGCCACACAGCCATCCTTAGATCATCTGTCATCTTCAGCTACTCTCTGTCTCCAATCCCTTTCAGATTTGTCCCTTAGGTTCATAGAACTCCCCATACGTAGACTCATCCTAGCATTTCTCTCTAGGCCAAAATATGTCCTAGCCTTGGAGCCTTGTTTGTTTTGCTGCTTCTCCTCTTTTTTAAATTTTTTCTTTAGTACCATTTATATACTTCGCATATCCCTGGTCCTAGTTATTAAAGTAAATAATGAATGTAAAAATCTAATATAACTTGAGTCTTGCTTCAAAATTGAGTTTATATAACCGAAATATGGTTAATTTGTGGACCGTTTAACTGAATAACACCCCTTTTTTAATAGCTTCACTGCAAATGATGCTCAAGACAGTACTGAGCTTGTCACATGCCCCGGTCAAGCAACAGTGTTAGCAGCTCTCAGGGTGGGTTGTATTCTTCTCAACTGCACCATATTTAAAACTGTGCTGGCCTGGTTTATAAAGGTATTGCATTCTACTTCATTAATAGCCGCAATTAATGTTCTCTTTGGATCCAAACCCTTTGCAATGTAATTTCATCGGTTTTCCCATTAAAAGATGGAGTCCACTTTCTATCCTTTGGCCCTGATGTGGCGTTTGTGACTATATTGTGATAGATGCGTGCTGGTGAATCATTGAAGTTTCAGAAGGTCCTCCACTGTTTGGTTTGCTTTATAATGAGACATTATTGTCTGGTCTGCCCTAAGAATACTCTTTAACTAGCTGCTGAAGCAGAAGAGGCCATTCATAAGCATCCATTACACAGACCCACAGTGGAGCCCAGAAAGACAAACATAACATTATGTTCATTTCACCATGTAGGGGAGGGTTTGGCTGAAATCCCCAAAATGGCCCACTTAATCCTGTATATTAGTTGGATATTCATACATAACATGCATGTGTATAGATGCATGTCTATGCAATGTCATCTAGACTATGCATGAACACACAAAACTTTAAGGAAGTTGCTTGACTCAACTTGGGGCTGACAAGTATTAAGTTACCACATTAGTTAGCAGATAGAAGACACAGGCCAGGTTTCTAATATTACTGTCTTGAAATAGAATTCCTCAGAAAACCTCAGGGTTTGTCCTTATATATGTCAAACAGCTAGATGTTTCTTCAAATTACTTAGTTTGTATGTTCTGATGTACTTAATGTCTGATGATTATACATGCTAATTACATCTATACTATGGCATCTAGACTGGCATTTAACTAAACATCTGGGCATTGTAGCTTAAACAGCTTGGTGCACAAAATTAAGCATTACACCATGTACCTATGAACAATGAAGAAAGCTTTTTTGTGTGTCTGAGTTGGTTATATAACATTATTGTGATAAAAGATAAACTAAGCCAAAATACATTCCTAATAACCTGACTGTGTTTTCATCGAAGGGCTAATTCTTGATATGATAAGGCTTAGGATAGTGTAAAGTCCCATCCTTACTTATGTTGTATCTCTCAAAACTCTGATATACCAGAATATGATTGAGATTGCTTGCTAATATTTGCTCATTTTAATTTCTAGCTAAAGGTCCAGACATCCAGAGGAATACTCCTATGCTGTATCAGGCCAGTTGAAACTGCAAGAACCCAGATCAGTATTCCAGTCTTCCTCTTTATTGTTTTTTTTTTTTTTTTTGAAAATGAGGATACATAGCAGTGTCTATGACTTCCTTTTGGTCAACAGCACCTGACACATTTTACACCTTTTTTTTCCATCAGTCACAATTACCTTATTTTTTACTGTAACCTCCTTCACTCTATTCCAAAGGCTATTTGTGTTTAAAATAGTATTCTTAAATATGAATTAAAAGGTTGTTCCTCATATATGAATGTGATCTTTCTATGAAGGTAGTGAGGGGAGAGAGATGACTTTCCTTGGACTTCTGAACTCAAAGTTTTTTCTTTTCTAATCACAAAAAGACACTTTCCTCTAATCAATCAGTCGCCATTAACCCTCCCATCTGTTGTTTAACCATTAGATAGCTATCTCATAATTTGGAGGTTCCTGCTTAGTTTCTATGGAAAGCCTTAAAGGCTAGTTTCCTTATGAGGCTTACTCTAATTCTCCTCAGAAAAAAACAAACACTTCTGAGACATAGAGAGATGTTTTCTAATCTGTTTGGCCCTGATTCTTCTGCCTTCAGCTGGATTTGTTTGCACCATGGATCATACTTGTTTGTATCATGGATCCTTTTGTATCATAGATCATTTATCACCACTGGGTGGTGAAGAGTGTGCACACAAGGATCCTTTCTCTTCTCTTCTTTTCTCTCTTCCCTATTTATATGATTTGACAATTTTTTTCTACTATATTGTCTTGCTGAAGTTGGCCTCAGAATTAAAGATATAATTGGTTTCTGAGATTAAAGAGCTCAAGAGTCATGGGAAGACAGTCTTCTGTATAAGAAATCACAATGCAGTGTGATGGCACCTTGGAAGTTACTGATTTGAGTTTTATTATCTATAATAACAAAGTGTTTCATTTATACGATGGGGCTAACTATAGGAAAGAAAAGAATTGGCTACTATAAAACATTTTCTTCGTTGTTAGTAATTTTTTCCATCTTAACTAGAATATGTCATTCAGTAAACAAACTTTTCTCCTTCATTTGTACAGTGGAGGGTAAGTGGTTTTTTTTTCCTATGGTATGTTTGCTTCTCTGATGGGACTATTTAGAAACTCCACCCCTGGCTGACTATGCTTTTGAATGCTCAAGGCCACAGAATTGGTGATGTGACCCAAACCAAGCCAATCAGAATCTTTCTTTGGGGGCCTTTGGAAATTAATTTAAGAAAAGAGATTCTCTCAAAGTCTGGCTGTGAAGATAAGAAGACACAGCATTAGCAGAGCCTGTGGCCATGGATCTGGCCTCATGGAGAAAGCTAGTATGAAAAATTGGAAGTGACATTCATAAAGAACCATGATGAAAGGAAGAGCTGAGTCAGCATCTAGGCTTTGGCATGTGATATCCATAGTCTCATAATGACTGCCCAAGTGTGTTTCAATCAAATTCCTTTGGAAACAAGAGAATTTGACTCACATAAAGCCTGACATCTACATTACCCCAAAAACCATACCCTAGTTTATTTCCCACCTGCCAATCCTCAATTTCAAAGAATCCTTTGGATACCTTGGGTCTCAAGGAACTTACCCTTTTTTTAAGATTTATTTTTTTGTTTCTAATTTATATGTATATGTGTGAGTTTGAATATGTGTATCTCTATAAGAATGCTAGTGCCTGCCAAAGCTAGAGGTGTCAGATTTCCCAAGTACATGATTAAACATGTTAAAACATGTGTGTACAAACCTTTAATGTGGCAACTAGACTTCCTTTGTGAGCTATTTGATGTGATGCTAGGAATTGAACTTTGATGCTTTTCAGAGCAGTATGCGCTCTTGACTGTCAAGCTGTCTCTCCAACGCCCTTGTTCTTTTATTAAAGTGAATGAATAGCAGTGAATGATATTTCATATCTTCTCCCTCAGTCTTGAATTGCATTAAAATGGCCATGTTGTCAAGTTAACATCTAAACATTTATGTTTATCCCTATAGATCTGGGCTACTTTCTACCTTGGTCAGAGAAATGTCTTTTGCAGTGAACAGCAGTTAATGGAGAGATGGGTAACCAATCAAAATATTAAGAAGAAGAACTAGAAGTTCAGTCTTAAAAGGATATCTATATTACCCTCACCTTCAACCCAAACTCAGGAAACATCCCTGCAGAGGAGGCAGAAAGTATCTAAGAGCAGGGGATTGAGGCTTCTCAATGAAATGACAGCTATGAAATGCTATCTTCAAGACAGAGCTCGTCAATTGCACTCATGAACTACACAAGACCAAGCTAGCCTATATCTCACTACAGATGAAATGGATGAACTCCAGGCCCATCTCTTACTGAGGAGATATTGTCAGAGAATAGTTTCTGGGAGAAGTATTTATTTATGTATTTATTTATTTATTTATTTATAGTTTGTAGCAACTATGTTCTAATAGATTGCCCATACCCATGTACATATAGGTAGCACTAGCTGGAGTTACTTAATTTGAAGAAGGATGAGGAAGAGGAGGAGGAGGGGAAAGGGAGAGGAGAATGGAGGAGGACGAAGAAGAGTATGGAAGGGAGAAAGGCAGAGGAAGATGGAGGAGGATGAAGGAGGAGGGAAAGGAAGGGGAAAGGAAGAAGATGGGAAGAAGGAAGAGGACGATGGAGGAAGGAGAATGAAAAGGGGAAGGGAGGAGAAGTAAGAAGAAGGAGGAAGAGGCTAGAAGTTGAAAGGAAGCAAATAGGAAGGGTCGAAATGAGTTAAAGGAGAGAATATATGTATTAGAGCAATGTGCTTCAAAATATAAAATCCAAATATTAGGGATGGAGAGATGGTTCAGTAGTTAAAAGTACTCATCACTCTGACATAAGACCAAAGTTCAGTTTTTACCATCCACACAGCACCTCATAATCTATAATATCAGTTTAATTAATATAATGCTCTTTTCTGGCCTCTACGTCATGAAACACACACATAAACACAGTGAACATACATACGAACATACATACATGCCTTCAAAGAAATAGTATGCATAAAATCAAATAAACAAATAAATCAAGTAAAATAGGTTGACTGAGTCCTCCGTACTACCTGGCATCCCCCTTGGGAGCAGTGGGTGATAAAGCAGAGAATCAACAGCACAGATTCTGGGAACAGGTGAGAACACAGAAGCAAGCTCCTTTATTAATTCTCATAGATTACTCTATATTCCCTCCACCCATGTCCCATTGGTCCCAAGCAAGCATCTCTTCCAATGACAGTTCTTGATTGACTGGCATTGTCTGTGTCATCAATCTCATGTAGTCTTCAATTAGGTCCTCATGTGAAAGATGCCTCCTTGGCTATGAGGTTCCAATTGCTGTTTACTGACATTTCTGTGGAAGTGGTCACCACCCTGGCAACAGGGCCTTTCTGTTCATCCTATAAAAATATTCATTAACATTAAAATATTAAAGACACTTCATATCCTGCAATGTCATACAGTAAGTCAAGATTTAACTATTTTTATAAAAATAAACAAGCATTGATTAGGCATGGTGACACATACATTTAATCCCAGCATTTGGGAAGCAGAAGCCAGCTTGCTCTATGCAATTTTAGGCTAGCCAAGGCTACAGAGTGAGACCCTGTCTCACAAAGAAAGATATTAATTTTTAGAGTTTAAAAAGGAACAAAAACATAAGCACAACTATTTCATTAATATGCAAATATGTTTGCATCATCCATAAATGGTAAGATTACATACATACTAAATAATTGTTTGAGAATAAATTTTTTTAAGGCTGGCTGTCATGCAAATTTTTCTTGGGTGAAAAAGAATTAGGAGTGGAGAAAAATTAAGACTCCCTCCTCTAGACAACCAAGAAGGAAGGGAGTACTGAAGAGTGGAAAGTTTGGAAAGCAATCAGAAGGTGATAACAGCTATCATCCACCCACTGCAGCCATCTTTGCAGTCATGGGCTTTAGGAAAGTTTGCTAGGCTAGAAAGTATGGCCAAGGGCAACCTAAGCTACAAATAGACCAAAAATAAAAAATAAAAAAAGTATACAAAAGAAAGTCTAATGCATGAGAAATGAGCCGTAACTGTATATCCAATACTAAAGACCTTGTGAGATTGGAAAAGATTGTATAGTAATAGCCCATTCACATCTTCATTTTCGGCTTCCTAGTCATTACTTAGCCTTCCTTTTATGTGTCTATGGAGTTGAGGGTAGAACTCAGGGTCACATGCATACTAGGCAAGCCCTTGACCACTCAGCTACACTCAGCCCTACTTAATCTCTTGGAGTCTCAGTTTCCCTCTAGAAAATGGGACAATAATTTTTACTGACTTTGCTTGTATGAGCATCAAAGAAGAGATCCTATCATTACATGCTCAGTAACTATAGATATAGATATTTGAACATTAATGTCTGCCAGTGGTATTACCATCACTTTTGACGAAAGAGTGATTTCGGTAGGTATATTTGCATGCTCATTAAAAGCTAAAAGAAAGCTCACTTTGTAACTGCAGTCACTGCTGAGGAACCTCTAGCCATCTAGATCTGTCAAAAAGAAAATTAGAGAAACATGGCTCAAGTAGACCTGCCCTCCTTAGAAAACTGATAAGAAAAATGAAAAACGGGCTGTATCCTCAGCAGAATGTTCCTTTTATCGCCTTCAAACTAAATATTCATTCTTGCTCAGTCTCAAAGCTATTCTGAGACAAAGCAGAGATCACCTTTATCTCTGGGGCTTTTAATACCCCCCATTTGTATGGACTGAAAAATTGAGGTGGGCAAAGCATAAACCAGTTTGTACCATGCCTGCCTCTGCTGCAAACAGCCAGGACTTTTCTACCCAAGAGAATACCCCTTCAGAAAGCCCAAGTTCAGAAACTCAGAAAAAATGTAAAATATTAAACAAATAAAGACTGAATAGGGAAAAGAAAAGACTATATTCTGAGACATATTTTCCAAATAAGAGAGATAAATTCTGAGAATGAAACATGTTGGGAGAACAAGACAAATGCTGGAATAAATATGAAAAGAAGATAAATTTCCTCATGTAGGAATACAGAAAGTCAAACTCTAAAATGTTAGACCATAGTTGAAGGAAAGGCAAAACTTGGAGGGTAAGATAAACACCATGGGGCAATAAATCACAGAAATAACACTTTGGAGAATTACTGTGAATAAAACACATCCCCCAAAGCACGCTTGCAGGAGGAAGACAAATGCATGGGACTAACAAATACAGATATCCTGGTGAGGATGGAGACCACTCTTAGGAAGATAAATACCTGGAGCAGCCCTGTCTGCCCTGGCTTCCCTAGGGAGTCCATTTACATGTGCTCCCTTAAACTCTTTCTTCTGCCTTGTTCTTCTTTCTCTCTCTTTATGCAGGAGTGAAGGTCACCTCTTTCTCTCTCCTGATACTGGCTCTTCTTTTCCTTGTAAGTGACATCTGACAATCCTATAAGGGGATTGGGTCAAGGGGACCCAATGCTCTCTCCCTCTGTCACTGAACAACTTTGTTTTCTGGAAAAGCTCTGGTTCCTCAGTTTTAGGTCTCGTGATCTGGAGGTGAGCATCTCCAAACCTTCACAACTGGGCCACCTGTCCTCACATGCATTGTTGCTATATGGCCATCCGAAAGAAGCAAGGCTTCCGGTCAAGGTACCTCACTAGCATTCCATGAAGACAGCCCTAGAGTGTGAACAAGAGGTAAGAGCTTGTCATAGTGAAATCCAGTCAGCCTCAGAAGCCAGTTCTGTGGCAGTGCTCATTAGCTGTGGGAACAAGGGCCAGTGATGCAAGTGTTCATCTCAGAAATGTAAATGATACTTAATATTCTGGCATAGTAAGGAAGCACATATGGGAAACACTTAACTGTTCTCGTGATTCGAAGATGACAGCTTGCCCATCAGAAACCATTCAACATGATTTAACCTTCCTTGAATGTGGGTACAAGGTTGTGAAGTACTATGAGCTCACAGAAAAAGGCCAGAACCACAGAGGTCAGAATGAGTTGGAGAAGAGAGCCTGGTAACTCTAGGAACACAGGCATTCCAGCACACAGTGACAAGCATTCTACCTAATGTTTGCATCATACAGTACAAAGTCAAATGCACCAATGCTTTTATTCAAGATGGAGACTAAACTTTCAATACTAGCTACAGGCAGGTAAGGTTATTGTAATCAAAGGACATATTTTGTATCTTACAATATAGGCTCAATCTCACACCCATCAGCTAACATGATCGCCACCACTCTGTCACATAAATAAGGCAAGGATTATTCATCTCATTCTTATATGTGAAAACCTGAGAGCCAGAAAGGATATGACCTTCCAAAGGTCATGCAAGGTCATGCCACCACTAGGTAGAAGCTGGTAAAAGGCTAGGAGGATGTGATCCCTAGAAACCAATGCCATCCCTTGGAAAAAGGAAATGTTCCCACTTAATGCTTCATCAAGAAGACCCTTGCAGCTAAAAATACCTCATGCAAATGAATTCTCCTTGAGAGAAGATAATGTACAACCAAACAATCAGTAGGGGAGGAAATTGAGTTAACACAACAGCAGAGAGCTAGGCAATTGCTTCTCCCAGGCCCTCTCAGTGTGGTCTTCAAAGCGCAGCACATTCACCTGCTTGCTTCCAAATATAAAAACAATGCAAAATCTTGAAAACTACTCCAGACCCGCTAAGTCAGAGCTTTCATTTTAACAAAAGCCCCAAGTGATTCATACACAGATTAATATTTGAGGAACATTTGCCTTCGATAATTTGGAAAGGAAATCATTTTGCCATTGTTATCAATTCTGAACTTACCTCAAGAGAGAAGAAAACTGCTTTGTGCCTTGAAATCAAGATGATGACTTTTAAGACCTGTCTGCCTAATTCTTTGTCCATCCCCATCCCCACTCCACCCAGTTGACTGCTTTGATTTGTCCATGTGCTAGCCACCTCTTAGAAACCATACGTGGAAGAAAACACTTTGGAATCAGATTCCAAAGAGCCAAAAAGGTTATGAACCAGACCTAAGTTAAGCTACTGTAGAGGTTGTTTTGCTCACTTCAAATTCTAATATTTTACATTTTAAGTTACCTTCTTGCTTGACGTCCATGTTCAATGTCACTTTGAGAAGATTCTTCTCTTGTCCCAGTCTCTGATATCTCTCTGTTATGTCAACCTACTCCTTGGGAACATATTTGCATGCATAGCTGAACGCTCTCCTGACTAGTTTCTCCTTCTGAAGCAAAGGGTCACCGAACAGTCTTTCCGTCTATATGGTCACTCATTCAGATGGATATTTCTGGGATCTAGAAACAGATATCTCTCAGACTATTCTTGGGAAATGCATGATAACTCTGTGAACTATTTCCATTCACTTAGCAAAACAGGCAGATCCACCTGGCTCAGTTTGGTAGCCATGTGGGACCACATTGCATCATACATGGGGAGGTCTCCAAGTATCTCATACAAAAATAAATCATTTTTGAACAGTATTATTATTCTATTACTCCCTCAATTAAAATAAGTGGCTCTTTAAAATGCAGTAACAGCTGCTCCCAGAAGCATCTCCTTGAAATACATTTTGTTCTCAGTTTTCCCTTTTCTCTACAGCCTTTTACATCTCTGTTTAAGCTGTGCTTCACACTCACCATCGTGAAATCCACAGGACTCTCAAATAGGAAATGCTCAATTCAAACTGGACAGAAAAAAAAAAGTTTTTAAAAGAGTGAGAACCAAGCAAATGCTCTATAGTTTCCACGCCCAGACCCCAGAGGCCCTATGCCCTAAAAGCATTTTGCAGCGGTAGCTTCTGTGCCCTCCTGTGATTCAAGCAAACCCATAGGCTTCACACTTGGGTCCTATAAGAAGCTGATGGCACGCAGTGAACAGCAACACAATATGTCAGCTACATATGCTTGCCATTGGGGAAGAATCCAAAATGCATCTGAATAAACAGGGAAGATCATCACACTTATTTTCTATGGTATATTCCATGCCATAAAATAATTAGTGTCTGCGATATTGTGATTTATAAGAAAAATACAACTTGTTCTTTGCTCCATTCCTGGCATACATCTCTTTAAAAATCTTAGGAATCTAAATCTCTGAAGTGAAAACCTGACTTCTCATATGCTGAGGAGAAAACTGATGAGAAGGGCTTCTGGCCAGCCTCAGAATGGAGGAAGGTTGCCATCAGGATCAACTGTGTCATTAGAACATTGATGTTTTCAGTCCTGCGACTTTGGAGGGGCACAGGGACTAAAAGCTGAGCCATTGATTTCACCAGTAATGCCTACATTATGAAGCCTTGTAAACTAAACTGAAAAGGACTGGGTTTGGAGACCTTCCTCATGGCTGAACTGGTAGAAGAGTGTAGAGGTGCATGCCCTTGAGAGTTTACAAGCGTCATATCACTTCCCTGACCCCCACTTTGCCCAATTCATAGTTTCCATCTTGCCTTTCATCTATATCCTTTGGAAAGCCTTTTTTTTTTTTAACAAATTGCTAAATGTAAGTCATGATCCTTTGAGTTTTTAGAACCATTTTAGCAAATGATCTAGTCGGTATAACACATAAAGGTCATGGGTTTCTTTTATTTCCAGCCACTTAGTTAGTTGTAAAGCCCAAATTAGTGACTGCCATCTGAAGTGGGATGCTATGTTATATCACTGACCCCTAAAGTGTGGGACATTACTCTGACTTTAAACAAACAACACCAGAATTGAATCAGAATCCAGGACACTTCATAGGTGTACACTGGAGGAGCACTTGAAGTATGAGTAAACAGAAGTTATGACTGATGGAATTGGAGACATCAAAACACTGAATTTCGTGCAATTTTTCTATTATGCACTAACAAGTACAAAAATTAAAATCACAAGATTAGGTAATGTTATAATTTATCTATTCTTTAGCAGTTCCCTTCCACTCTTTATTCATAGTTGATAATCTCTGTTACTATTTCTCTAAAAGATACAAAAGAACTTTCAGAACCTTTATCTGTCCACATCTTAGCCCTTGTTATTGACTTCTTTCTGTCAAACACTATATCATAAGGTGGTATAGGAGAAGCCAAAAGCAGCACCTTATACACTTATGAGACCAGCAGCCCATATGGGGAGAGGCTTCCTGGCTTAGGCAAAGCCCTTTTGTTCCTGCCACTTCTCTGCCTCGAGGTTCCTGCTAACAGCAACGCCTGACTGACACCAAGCATCCAGATGCTAATTTGGCCACGGGATGCTGGTGGACTGAGGGCGGGGTTTTGCCTGCCTATTTGATTTCTGAGTTGGATAATACACTCTGGACTGAAAGCCGAACCAGGCCTCGGTCCCATTTTTTTATTTCCTCTCGCCATCTGATTCCCTTTATTCTCTTAGGCTCCTCCTCCTCCAGAAGACCCCCGTTCGTTCGTCTGTATCTACAGGCGGCTGCAACAGTCTTGTAACTCTTGTCAAGCAGAGAAGGTGCACACAATGAACTTTGAGGCCTTGACACCCACCCCCTCACACCCCCTGGTGCACACAGTGAGCTTTGTGGAGGCCTTGACACCCGCCCCCTCCCACCCCCTGATGCACACAGTGAGCTTTGTGGAGGCCTTCACACCCGCTGCTTTTACACTCACCAATCCTCATTACCTGTCCCAACTCAGGGATGTCTCAACAGAAATTCTCTCATTCATCTTTTCTCTTTTCTAGGACCATTCTGTGGACATGAGGCAACGTGTAACTTTTCCTACTTAACAGAAAACCTGTATAGCCACACTTCTGTCAATTTACTGCCCCTTTTGAACACAGTTTATACTACAATTCTCTGAAACAATGGCTTGTTTCCTGTCTCCATTTTTTTCTTTCTTCTATTCCTTCTTGAACTGGGTTTTTACATCTTCTACCCAGCTCCATTAAAACTACTCTGGTCAAGATGAATGGTGATTAGTATTTACTTGAATCCACCTTACCTTTTGATGTCTTACCAGTGTTCTTTAGAGGCAATCACATCTTTTCCATTGATAGATTTTTTTTCACTGACTATAAGGACTCTAATTTGGTGATGTTCTTCTGACCTCAGTTATGGGTCTCCCTTTGTCTTCTGGCCCTACTTCCATTTCCTGACCTCTAAACATCTGAATGTTTGAAGATGCAGAATTTTGTCTTTGGTTCTCCTGATTCTCCCTTAGTGACCTAATCTTGTAACCAAAGTACAGTCATGTGATGATTTTCAAGTCTCTATAAGTGAACTAAAAATTAAATGCTACATTCTGGATATTTCATAAACACCTTAATTGAATGTGTCCAGAGCTGACAACCATATCATCCTTCTTAATGTTGGTCTGCTCACAGTGAAAAAATAAGATGACTTATCTTTGAACTTCTCAGATAGGATCCAAGTTTCTATCCTTGACTTGCCTCTTTCTTCTTACCTTACAGCCAATCTACCACAATGTTATTTACCATTGAACTACTGCAATTGGGAGCACTTTTCATCAACTGTTATACTACTTATACCTTTATTCAAGTTGATGTAAGTTCCTGAGTTTGTTATCTAATCTACATTCTGTCCCTGACCTCAAAACTGCACATCATACCCTTTAACATACTTTAGATGGTATCACTATCCTACTCAGCCTCTTCATGGCTTCCAGTATTGTTTAGAAGCTGGGTCAAGTTATAATTCCCAGGACTTCACGGATGCCCTCATGAAACAATAGCCTCTCGGGCATATAACTCTTAGGACAGTTGTGAAAAATACATATAATAGTATCTAGGACATGTTTAGGAGAGATCCTGGCACATTCTGAGCAAGACATACATCTCATTATAATTATCATCATGCACACATTGATTGTAAATTATAACAAAACTGTTGATAACCTTGTATTTTCAAAAACTATTATATCTAAAACTAAAGCTTATGATTCCGCTTACTCTCTACTGATTTATCTGCAGAGAGCTAGATTTGAACATGAAGCAGAACACATTATCCTCTTGGGTCTGGGCATGGTCTGGGCATTCTTCAAGTTTCCACTGCCCACATCTCTCTGTCTCTGTCTTACTGTATCTCTCTGTCTCTCTGTCTTTCTCTCTCTTTCTTTCTTTCTCTCTCTTTCTCTCTCTCTTTTTCTCTCTGTATTAGTCAGAGGCTGTATTAGTTCCATGAGGCTACTTTGAACTGTTCTTCTGTAGAAGTAGGTTCCGACAGACGTGCTGGCAAGTAAGTGCAAGCTGTCAAAGAAGAGTGAATCTTCCTTCTTCCAATGTCTTTATGTAGGCTTCCATCTGAAGGTGTGGCCCAGATTAAAGGTATGTACTACCACACCTGGGTCTGAGACTTACTTTGTCCCAGGCTGACCTTGAATTCAGAGATCTACTTGACTCTTTCTCCTGGGATTAAATGTGTGTACTACCTTGCCTGGGCCTATGCTTTTCATAGCCACTATGCCTCAAGATCTCCATGCCAAGATCCAGGTCAGAAACTTGTGTCTTCCAGCAGCAAGATCTAGATCATAGGAGATCCCTCCAATTCTGGATTGTAGTTCATTCCAGATATAGTCACATTGACAACCACAAATAGCCATTACAGTCTCTACATCTCCCTCTTCTTCTCCTTCTCCCTCTTACTCCCTCCCTTCCCCCCTCTGTCTCTCAGTGTGTGTGTGGGGGGTGTTATGGTGGTGGCTGGCTTCTCACAGATAGAAGGCATCTTTCAAGATGCATAAGATTGCTTAACAAGTAACAAAAGTGTCTAGCAAGAGAAACAAAAACATGATGATAACATTAACTGCAGAGAAGTCAGAGAAGGGGAAATTGGTAACTACCACTAAAAATTCAGATGGTGAGAGCATCCTGGCTCCTCCCTGGATCTTCTTCCACCTGTTCTAACTGGAAACAGCTCTCCTCATGAGGAATCTAAGGCTGGTAGATATCCTCAGCCAGCTGCAAGTGGGCTCCTCAGTCCAAAAGGATGTTTTAGCTCCTCCTTGGCCTCTGACCTCTCACTTCTTTCCCAGTCCTTCCAATTGGGTTCCCTTCTGTTTGGTCAGCTCTGGTTTTTCTGGCAGAGAAGAACTCACGAAAGGGTGAGTGTTTACATATTTGTGCTGGAATCTGGTAATTTTTCTCTATATGTGTGTGGTTTCTTTTCTCCCTAAATTGACTACTACCATTTTCTTTCCTTTCTCTCTTTTTTTTCTTTCTCATCTGAATGGTGACACTAATGTGATGAGAGAGAAAGAAAAAGAGCCAAAATCCATTAAAATATAATAACAAAATAACCAACAGCTCAGAATGCTGAGGTAGCTCAAGGCAGCTGGCCTCCTCTTCTCATTATCTCTCTTTCCCAGCCACCTCCCCAACCCCTACATCAGTCTCTTCAGTGATTTAATATCTCTTATTTGGCTACCTAGCTCCCAATCACCGATTCTCATTTCCCTCCCTCTCCCATCCCACTCCTCTGTCTTTCTTCCTCTTCTGAGATATTTCCCTTCACAGACACCATTTTCTGTTCCCTCTGACCATCCACAGGGCAGTAGATGCTGTGAACTTTTAGAAAGAAAACCTGGAAACTGAGAATACAGTAAGAATATTGTGAAAGAATACCAAAGAAAATGGAAGACAGCCATTTCTCCTCAATGCAGAATAGTAGCCAGAGTCAACAACAACAACAACAACAAAAGAAAAGTAAGCAGAAATTAGGAAGTAATCAATTATGGAGCAGATGCCAGGCTAGCAAGACATGTAGATTATATGAGAGAAAGATGTACAGGAAAACACTGACCTGGGAAAGAAAAAAAAAAACTGTCACTCAGTGACTTAAATAGGTACTTACATACAGATGCTTAAATTCTGTGAGCCTTATTTATAAAATGGACATCAAAACAGCACCTATTTCCAACGTGTGTTAGAAGATCGAATGAATGAAGTGTGTCTACAGTATGACTGCAAACCAGTGCCATCAATTGTGAACTCTCATTTGAGGACCAAGCTTACTGGTTGCTCCAGAATCAACATAGGACTTTGCATGTGATAGACAGTTAATATATTGAACTAATTACTGACCTTCTCTGCTACACCCTGCAGGGCTTGGTTCTGGAAAGCTGACTAGGGTGATGAAGAAAGGACAGACACACAGAGAGAAAAACTGGAATTGGGTGGGCTGTACTTGCCCTGATGTAGAACACTAACTATTTAAACCCAGAAAACTCAAAACTTGGGGCATGTATTATATACAGCACAAAGAGAAAGGGTTACTGAGTCTCTCAGGCATGCAATCTTACATTGCAGTGATTCAGGAGGAGGAAGTTCTGGTTGCTAGTTTTTGCACATACTAGCCAATCAATTCCCTGAGCATGGCCCAGGGGCCTAAGGCATTGAGTTCCTTAACATGACTGTGCCCACATCAACAATACACAATACACAGTGACTCATGGCTTCTTCTGCTCCCCATAAATCTCACACACTCTAGAGCCTCCTACTTCACTCCAAAAATAGCCACCTTTTCTACCTCTTAAGATTACTAGGACAAAATAAAACATGTTTCTGTCCTGTAATAAATCCCCTCCCAGAATCTCTTAGCAATGATTTTGCTAATGAGTTGAAACAAACTGACAAAATGTTCCTGTTGTATTACTGCCTTCAAAGATAGAAGGCGCAAAACCGTCTTTACAGTTTGAGTCCAATTATTTGTGCTATGAATGTACATACTTCAAAACTAATGTTAATAACTAAATACTGTTACCTTAAAACATTGATATTCCTTATTTCCAGACTGTGAGGTTATGATTGATTTAAATATTCTGGTCTTTTAGGAGTTTTAACATTAAGTAATATATTAATAATTAAAGGAAACATTAAAGGCAATTTTGAACAATGAGTAAGAACAGCTATATGCTTATTTTTCAAGTTTTACTTGATTGATGCTGCATTCTCAAGAAAATAAATGAACATAGGGACAGAAAGCCTATAGAGGTCCCATGAGCATATGATTTATTTCATCTCTAGGACAGCATGCCTAAATCATATGCCTTCGTTCTCTCTGTTTACTGACAACATTATAACTCCATATAGACAATTTGATCTGCAATTTCATGTTAGTGGCCATGCTGCAGAAGACAGAAGAAGAAGGAGGTGCCCACATTCATAACTCACGTGAATTTCCTAATGTCCCCTCTCAATCACCTGACAGCTACAATCTATAGGCAATTCAGTTATGCTTGTCCTTGAGGGAGTCATGCTTGCTAACCACTGAGGGAGGTTCAGCCTGTTGTTTCTACAAGTGGGCAGTTGACAGAGTTAACATGTCAAGATCCTGATGGAGTTATGTGAAATATGTGTATGTGTGTTTGTACGTGTATGCACACATGTGTGTATGTGTATGTGAAACTTCACACACACACACACATACACACACACACACATACACACACACACACACACACACACACACACACACACACACATACACACACACCATAGACACAGACACAGATAATCTCCTAGCTAGAATCATAAGCCTGGTCATAAGCAAGGAGGGGATTCTCTGCAATGTTTTGGTTTTGTTTCATTTGTGTTCACATCATGTCCTTTAAGGTGATCACTGTTCTTCTGAAAGACACACCTTTACCCAAACACTCTCATCAGTTAGCAAGTTCTCAACTATGGGAAGAATGAACACATTGCTTATGCTTGCTCATGCATTCTTATGTACTTAAAGTTGGCAATGTTCACAAACCAGATTTCTTGGTCCCATTCTGTGTTGAAGTGGTTTTCTGTCTGCCTCTCTAGGACACAACTATATTAAAAAGAGGAACGCTGCTTTAACAAAGGTGAGTAAAGAGATCCTCCTAAAGAGAAAGGTTAAGCATGTCAAACCTCACAAATATTCTGAACGGCATGAGAAGCAACTGCAGTGAAGAAGCATATTCTCTTACAAAGCCAGGACTTACAATTTAATTCAGCTTCTTTGTGAAAAGCCAACTATTGGTAATGTTAACCAAGAGCTCTGGACGTAAGGAGAAGTATCTGAGACACTGGGATTTTCCCTATTCTCCAGGGATGGGATCTGTGCATAGAAATGCCATTCAAGGACCTGCTTTTAAAAAAAAAAAAATCTGTTCCTGAGAGATATTTTATAAGCATTTCGATAAAATCTGCATAAATTTAAGGGGCAGTTTTGGCCCATGTTTGAACCATAATAGCTACAAGCAAGAAAGTTTTAGGTGATATTCTTTGGTGTTTTTCTAAACAGCTTAGGGAAGGAAATATTAGTTTGTTGTATGAGCCTAAGCTTTATCCTTAAAATTCTTTGTGTGCAGGACAAACCTTTTGTTTCACATGAATGCATGTTTAGTGAATTCCACTGAGCACCTTACCTTAACCCCTCTCCTTCTCATACTCAGTTTATTTAAGAAAAGTCACATAGAATCCCAGCTCTGGTCCGTCTTCCCCGATGGTAATAGATGTGGTAAAGATCTTCCCTGAGGAAAAGCATGCACACATGGGGTGGAGGTGTGCACTTATACACAGAAATAGACACTCAAAAGTAAGTACAAACAGACACAGTCGTGCGTACACTGACAGAAGCATGCACAAGGGCACACACAACAGACACATCACTCGAGTTACTTTGATTTCAAATACTTACCTAGAATTAATCTACCCTTCCTAATGCATGAGCCATTTATCTTCACTTAGACTCTAAAATAAATTTCGACGTTTGGCTCAATAGTATTCCTTAGATAGCTCTGAACCTTCAGAACAAATCTCTCTATTTAATATTGGGTCACTGGGCACCTAGTGCCTTCCAAAACTGCCATTTGTCTTTACCAGCTTATTTTCTTATTGGCTGTAAAAACATAGATTTGTGGTGTTATTGTTAGGAACTCTGTCAACAGAACTTGCCTATTCCTCTTCTACAGTCACAGGAAGAAAAAGTCACAGAGAATGTCAAAACCCAGAGATCACCCAAAGTGCAAAGCCTTTTGTAACTAGATTTCACAACATAAACTACTTTGAGAGGCTTCCAGAATGGCAGGCACAATAGTAAATCGACGATGCCATCTGCCAAATGGCCTGGAGAGGCTGAGAACCATTGGACTCATTAATTATTGATGACAATCAGAGTCAGTTTGACTTCATTATAGGCCAAGAAGAGGAAATCATTGAGGAGCTTCTTCTTAATGGACCTAAGAGTAACAAGGAAGCTGTGGGGGCGAAAA
The DNA here is from genome assembly GCA_019843855.1 of Hylomyscus alleni. Taxonomy (NCBI): domain Eukaryota; kingdom Metazoa; phylum Chordata; class Mammalia; order Rodentia; family Muridae; genus Hylomyscus; species Hylomyscus alleni. The sequence continues at coordinate 41,632 of JADRCC010566926.1, forward strand.
AGTCCAGCTCCCCATCTCCTGTCTTCAATCTCTTTGAGAGCAATGCGACCAGACTGAGATGGGGTGTCTAAATAATTTAGGCAAATGTCAATGGGTGGAAAGCCATGAATTTCAAACATGTAATATGTCTGCAGGGGTCATGGTTCACCAGATAACTGTACTCCCATCTCTTATAAGAATGGTGATTGTTTAACTAAAATGTTGGTTTCTGCAAGGATATTTACCCTTGGTCGTCTTCTCTCTCTTCAAGGACTAAAGTATTATTTTGGAGGTGGGGGAAGAGGGAACTAAAGATAATTGTTGAAGTTCTGTGTCCTTTCTTCAGCTCCCTGGCTCTTTATCCAGTCCTTAAGCACAGCCTCTACTTGTCAGTGACCCACTCCTTACATGAAGCTTCTACTCGTCAGTGGCCCATTGTTTACATGTAGCTTCTACTCCTCAATGCAAAGATTTTAGGTAAGAAATTGAACTAAATATCCTATCTGATTGGAACTGCAGGGGGCTTTCCATAGACAGGATGCAATTATTCAACTTGGACTGCAGCCAAAGGCAGCACTCCTGTGACGCTCTGGTTCCTTTGTATTTCTCTAGTGCCTTCTCTAGGTCAGCACATGGCAGTCCCCTCCTTTGAGCGAGAAGAGTACCCTCTTTCCTAGCAACCTTCCTTTTAAACAACTTACTTCAACTGAAGTGCACTGAGCCTATGACAGCCCAAATGCCACAAGGTGCCTATGGGACTTTACAAGCAAACCAGAGTTCATAAGCTCCATCATCAAGAAATCCTGTTGATGTGAAAAAAATGTAGAGCAAAGACATAATGGCAACAAGAAGCAAAGCAAGTGACAAAGCAGGGGATCCAGCTACAGTGTTTATTTCTGAGGAGGAGGAAAGGCATGCACTGTATTCTTGGCTCTAAAGGAAATGAAATGAATCTTCAGTTCTTTCATTTTACTGTAGGACAGAGGCAGATATTGAGGAACGAACTGAAAGAAGATTAGTATAGTTTTATCAGCTATACTCAGTATATGGAATGAACCATTGAGCGGTAAGCTTGAGTCTTCAAAAACAAACCACAAGTCTGGGGCGGTGGCTCAGTCAATAAAATACTTCTGAGTAAGTACAAGAACCTGAATGTAGTCATCCACCCACTTTAAAAGGTGGGCATCAATGCACACGTCTACAAACTCAGCACTGAGAGGCAGAAATAAAAGGATACTAAGATCTTGCAGGTTAGTCACTCTAGCTGAAAAGGCCCACATGGGATCCAGTGAGGACCTTGTTTCAGAGAATAAGGTGGAGAATGACAGAGAAGGATACTGTTGCCAAAGTCTAAGTGTTGGCCTCTGAGTCATACATGCATGTACATGAATGTGCATGCACACCTGTGTGGTTCTGTGTTCTGCCTCTCTGCTGGCAGTGTCTGGATGCCACTGATAACACCTGCTCAGGGGGTGCTGGGTAAAGTCCAGGATGGAAGACCACAATCTGTATTTTCTCTTCGGGCCATCAGATATTGCTGTATGCCAGACCAAGGAGGGTGGATGAGGCAGAGTCAGGGGTGAATAGATTCCACAGGGCTCCAGTCTACCCAGGAATGCTGGGAGTATGGGAGTGTTACAGCTCTTAGAAAAGGAATAAAGGAGTTCAGGCAGCCCGTGTGAGGCTGGTAATCCTGAGTCCTGCAGATGCTGCAGCAATGGTGATATCACCCGCCAGCGTGCTGACGTGAGCCTCTGTGGGCAACAAGAGCCTGGTCAGGCAAGCAGGTCCAAGATTCAACAATGAGTGCTTCAGGAGAGAGGAGCCCTTCTCCAAGCCACTATGAGTTGATCCTCGTTGAAATAATTTGTGTGCTTGATTCCATGTGGACAGGGATTGAATTTGGAGGGTAAATGCTTTCTATTGGCTGAAGGTTGGATTCTGGTGATGCTCTCTGTTCACATGGGGAGTGACTACAGGTGCTGTGGTTCATGACTGACTGCCCAAGGGCTCCTCAGTTAAGGGCCATGGTGACACGTTACAGAGCAGGCGCAGAGGAAGAAGCTCCACTCCTGTGGACTCGAATCTCTGAGACTCCCGGGATTTGAGTATACTCCACCTCGCCAGTTCTTATTCCTATCTGATGGCTTGTCTACATGCCCTACACACCTGTATATTCATATATGCACATTCATACATATAGAACACACACACACACACACACACACACACACACACACACACAAGAATCCTTCTCCTCTCTGATCTCTATTTAACATGGCTTAATCAATACCATGCCACACAACTTGAACTCAAATGTGGATGTTTTAAGCTTCTGAGCACTCTGTATTCCTTTGAGCTTAGTGGCAGTTCCCTCTTACAGCCTGACATAGTCTCATGATCTTTCCTCATTAGGAGCTCTAAGCAATTAAATCACGCACACAGAAAAGAAATCTCTCTTCAGTTTTGAAGTATCCTGTGCAATCCACTCATATTTTTTCTTTTAAATCATTATTTCAAATTTTAATGGACACAGAATTAATTGGATATTATTGTTAAATTTAATAAGAAGCAAACCAAATGGCAATAATGAGAAATCCTCATTAGAGCCCACTCTGCAGCCAGCGTGGTCCTCCAAATCTCACTAGAAAGAGCACACTGCATTGCAGAGTGCTAGGAACATTGCTGTTTGTCTCTCTTAGGAACTGCTTTTATTCCTTTTATTTGCTCATGGGTAGCTATGTTTGATCCTTCAGGAGTCAGAAAATCAGCTAAGACATATGCTAGTATCTTGTCACGCATGATAAAACACAGAGTTTTACATGTTTCTTATGCTTTCCCCAAGGTCATGCTGACAGTTAAGTATTGCTGCCCATGATACAAACTATCAGCCCTAGTGCTTTGTCCACTACAAATTCCCCCAACACTGCTCAATGCTCGGAACAAGAACTAAGAAATTACCAGGCATGGCAACCAGGCATGCCACTACACACCTGAATCAGCACACAGAGGCTGAGGCAGGAGGAGTGTGAGCTTAAAGCCAGCTTAGGAGTAAGAATATATCTCAAAAAAAATAGAAACATGGACAGAATTATTTTACAGATTATTTGTTTGCAGAAGATGTGAAACTCCCTTGGTTCAATGGCAAAGTGTTATAGATACTCACAGGAAATTCATGGCCAGAGGAACATTTCATCCTACACTTTCCTTAAGAGAGTTTCTGAATATGCAACAAGTTAAATCCCAAGAAAGAAACCTTGAATATAAAGAACCCAGGCCTTTTAGAATGGGCATTACACATGACTTTTTCTGAAGCAAAACATTACCATTATGATACTGATGGTAAGAAACATACTTTCCCCCTCCCCCAAGAAAGATGTGTTTCTGTCCAACATTCGTTGACACTGTTGACACTGATATCAGGAAACAGAAAATGTAAGCCATATCTGCAAAATGTGTAGAGCCCCAGAAGACTGGCAGAAAATTATCTTTAGGCCCTAACTGGAACAAGCAGTGAGGTCTGCCTGAGTTGGTATAAACAATATAGCAGGAATTAGGAAGTGGATGAGTTAAGACTTGACCTGGTGTCTTTCTGTACATTCCATACTGTGGAATTCCATGCTGCCTTTCCAAGACTGGGGCAGTAACTGTAGCTACTGTTTCTGTGTCCAGTAAATCATGCCTTCTGTTCAGATTTATCTGAGCTCTGGTTTACACAAGTAGTAATAACAAACAGAAATTTTCTACATAAATATGTTACACCCACAAGTGGCAAGAAAATGTCATCTCAAGAGAGTAAATCTTAGCCACAGATGGACCTTGGATCTGCTGAGCTATTAATACTTGTTATTAGTATTGGCAAGCTTGGAGCTGGAGAAAAGTGGGTTGCAGGAAATAGAAGAAGCAGATGCTAAAGTGGGAAAAAGAAGGGGTACACCCCGTGTACAACTAACATGGGCCCTCTGGCTGAGTAAAGTCAAGTCAGATATTTAGGAAAATAGACTTATCTAATAGGAGGCTTATTTTTATCTTGTACTTCAGTGCTTTTGTGCAAATACCTTTTTGCACGATCTGGCAAAACCCGCCAATTTTCCTATCTTGGACATTATGGCTTACAAACAATACAAAACAAAGATCTCCAGAGAACGAATCCAATGATTCATCACCTCCAAAAAGTCAGCAGGGTCTCAAGAAGGCCCAACTGCTGTCTGAGATGCTGCTCTATCAACAGTCACCCTGTGAGGTTTCTGTCAGTTGTCCTCTTCATTAACAGCATCCAGTTGGTTCTCACCAGTGAGAGGACACAGAACAAAAGAAGGCCTGGCTAGGGTATTTCTCCCCCAACAACTGTTTGGCTATTCTATCTCCCTATGCCTAGGGTTAGAATCACAATTCTTATCAACCAATCCTCACTTATCAGTATTATGTCAAGCTTTGTATCTTGACCTCATATAGCCACCAAAAGAGTTTAAAATACAGTGCTACCATGGAGGTTCTTGAACAGGCATCACCAGACACAATACTTGTGGCCTTGGTTAATTAATATTTCCTATGTACCTCAACTTTGTGAGGTGTAAATGGGACTGATGCTAGTGCCTACATTAAGAAGGGCGTGTGAGGGTTAAGTGAGAAAGAACTTCACACAGTGTCCAGCACAGAAAGAGTCAACAAGCACTAATTGTCACTGGTATTGTTACTACTGTTATGTTTCAGCATCAACAGTGTAGAAAAAAGAAGGAAGGTTTGCTCTCAAAGGCCCATTAACTTTTAAAACTAAAAGACCTTGCCAGAGACCCAGTAAATGTCAGTGAACATATGGCCTTCCTAAACTAGAAAAATGTCTAGGCCGTCTCATCTTCCTAGCATAGGCAGAGCTTAGGCTGCGAGCCTTGCAGTTGGCATGTCAAATATTAATAGTCCATGTCTGAGTATACGCACTCAGTTCTAGAAAAGATGTCATCTCCATATCAAGGGATTAATATCATTGCTTGAATGTTTCCTCTAAGCTGAGATTTCTTTCGTTTTATAGGATTGTCTATTATTAATCATTTTCTTTAATATCTTAATAATGTGATAGGAAAATCAAATTAGCCTGGTAGGAATTTCCCATCAAACTATATTAAACTGGTCTAGTAAAGACTTCAGTTTCCTTCCTAATGAGACTTCTAACAACCATCTCAGTCTGCACAGTGTACAGGACATACAAGCTCCTACCCTACTCCCATTTTATGTTGAATGTAGCAGATCTGTCATGGACTTTTCCCCTTGTTGCTAGTTATAGCCAATCTATTTCCAATGCTGGTCAATTATTCCTCTAAATCAGCTTCCTATGATCTTTAAACTGCCAATTACCCACCAACCTCTATAATCATGGATTCCAGCAGTGGACTCTTCCAGGCCTATTGACAGTGCATCCCACTGCAGCCACACAGATGCCATCCTGATTCTTCAAAGCTATGTAGCCAATAATGTCACTTCAAAAGCTTTCGCCATGCATTCGAGGGGTTGAATGTGTTCCCTAAAATTTCAGTGTTGGAATCTTAATCCCCAAAGTCATGTGGTTAATGATGTTTGTAAACCAGGCCTTTGGTGGGTGATTTATCATATATGAGGTCACAGTAGGGATTCCTCCAGGGCAGTACTTTTTTTTATAAGGATAGGAAGAGTTACAAGACTTAGCACACTTGATCTGCCTCACCCTCACACATTGGAGCACAATAATCACTAAACTCTCTTATTTTTCAGCCTCCAAAACGATGAGTCAAGAGACAAGTACATTTGCACCGATTAAAACTTGCCCAGTATTCAATATTTTGGTATAGTCGCAGGAAATGAACTATGGAAATCCATATCCATTACCTGATGAAGCTGGGAATAAGGCCACAAGTTCTTGGCATTTCAAGGGTTTTCAGAGCTGGTCTCAAATCACTTTTCCAAACTTAGCTTGCACTGTTCTGTTGTTTTTAACATTTAAACAAAATGCCAAACGTTCTATTTACTAAATGAAGACTCAGAAGCAGGACACTGTGGTGAAAGCCTGCTAGCTCAGAGAGGCAGAGAAAGCACTCAGCTGACCTTCCTACTCCACTGACATCCCAGAAGGAAAAAGCTCCTTCCCTTCCCCATGCTGTCTTAAACACCCTTCAACTCAAAGGCCCTCCTTTCTCTTTCCTGGGTTTTCTCATGTTCACTTCCCATCAACTGGTGACTTGCTTTACCTTAACTTATCATTGACCTTATTTTGCTCTTGTTTACAGAAAGGTCTTGGGTTAAAGGTGTGTGCTATAGCTGAGCCACACTACAACAGGAAACAGGTTTTTCCAATTCACACTCTCAGGGTTCATAGTATGTTCAAATATCCTGCAACACTGTACCCCCCCCCCAACTTTCTATGGTCAGAGTGGATTTCTCAGTTGTGCTAAAAGTTTGTCTTGGCATATGTGTAAAGTATTTCCACATTTTCCCTTTGTCTTCTCTAATGGGTTGTGAACAACAGGAACCTAAACTGTAGGCTGGAGCTCTAAGAATATTCTGATAGATAAATATTAGATTATATTTATTTACACAGAGTGAACAATTTGTACCATTTAACTCCTGTCTGGTCCCACGGCTTATAAGACTAACAGGTTCTAGGAGTCCCTATAGGAATCTGATTCTCAGTGGTGCTTCATGGTATGGATTTGAAGAGCCCTAGCCAACTTTAAAATAGAGAAACGAGCTGACAAGTACCTAAGTTGGAATACTATGAAGATTACTTGAATTAACTAACAATGGTGGTGTCACAGTATAGATGGAGATCAAGTTCCATTGGGACTGGGGTGACAACAGTGATGCTCAAACTGGGAGATCAGACGACACTGCTCTTGACATCTAGGGAATGTACAGGGAAGAAGATGCACTGAACTTCAACTTCATGCTCAGTATATGGCTGGGAAATCTAAAGGTTCCATGACATCTTTGAAGGAGGCCCTCATCCTTACAGTTCTGGGAAGATATGACTGAGCAAAGTCACACTGACAACCCAAGAGGAAAGTTTACCAGATGTCTTGTGCAAGATAGCGCACTGGTAGGCATGAAGTGAGACCCTATGAGGTGAGATGGAAACTTTAGAAAGAAGGATCCAAAGTCTAAGAACAGGGAATGTGCAGCTTCTACTAGATTTTATTTTCAGTGCAACCTGCTGTCCCTCATCCCATCCTCCTGAGAGGGTCAGATATTCCTAAGTCAAATACTCCAGTCCTTATACAAGAAAATATTTTATATTCCAACAGAGAACCACTACTTCCTACCACCACTACCTGGTTTGCCTCTAGGACCCCAGGAAGAATTAGATTTTAGACAGAGACGCACAAGGCATGATTCAGAAGTCCTCATTTGTCCATAGGCAGAGCTGATAATATCAACTGCATGGAGTATACACTGTAGAAATAGTATGCAAGTGTGGATTGTAGACAACCACATGATCACTGCTCCCCCCCCATGGGAACTTCCAGCCTTCTAAGGGAATACTCACTCTAAGGCTCCTCCCTACAGAGGTAATGTCCACTAGTTGCTCACTCCCCATAGTCCACTTAGCTGAGAGGTGACTTTGACTCCTCATTTTCATTTGCCCTAATATTTTGCATCATCACTTGATGGCTTCTCTAAGCCCTGCTCACTGTGCTATCACATTGAACTTTCTCTAATTGTTTGGTCTAAATGCCCTGGGCCCTGTCACGTACTTCCTTTCCTATCTTTTTCACCTGCCATTCTATTTAACAGGAAACCCAGCTGCTTTTCTTCTCCATTCACACCCAATTCTGAGTACTTCACCTTAGGTCATCAAAGCATGTCTGGAGTTTTTCTCACACTAACTGGTTCTCTGGTCCTATAATTCAATTCTGCATTCACACCACCAACCTGCAAATAATGTGAGACCCCAGAGATAGAGAGTTTAACTCCACGGACCACACACATGCTAGATGTCAATCAAAAGCAGTAAGTTTCACCTATACTTCTGAACAGCCAGCTGCAAATGAGGCATTCCACAGTTTCCTCCTTGTGTTTGAGAAGGAAAGCTCACAGAACTCAGGAAAACACTTAGGCTTGTTGGCTTATTATAAAACAAAGATAGGGGATAGTAGGAGGAAGGGAAGAAGGTGTGCAGAGCTCTCAGGCCTTCTTCAGGTACACCACCTCCCAAGAACCTCATCTATCCTGTTATCCACCAAGTCTTCAAATTTGGTTCATTCGGATGTTTGTGGGAGCTAAGCATGTTGGGCATGATTAGTCTCCACACTGCTCTCTGGTTATGAAGTTTTCTCGATTCCCTCTCTCCTCCCTGAAGATGAGGGTAAGAGTGAAATTTCCAGCCCTTTAGTTACTAGTTGGTTTCTTTGGAAGCTGGAAAGCCAGTTACCACCTAAATCCATTCAGGAGCCACTAAGAGTCACCAGCTAAAACAAGATGCTCCAGATTCTACGAAATGCCAGGGGACATGGGACTACTATGTCAGGATATATAATCAGATATCAAATGTAAGGGGGAAAAGAGAGTTCCTTAGTACTCCATCTATAAGAGTGTCAGGAGCTGTCAGGCATAGATGTGTGTGTGTGTGTGTGTATGTGTGTGTGTGTGAGAGAGAGAGAGAGAAAGAGAGAGAGAGAGAGAGAGAGAGAGAAAGAGAGAGAGAAGACAGAGACAGAGATTCTGAGAATCAAACCTGAACCTGGCAAATACTATACCACTATATTTATTTAGGCAAATATAATTTTCTATAAGAAACACATAAATATACTATATAGCTACTCTTGTTCTTCAACCCTCTTTGCTTAGATTTCATTCCATATTGCCTTACTTTAAAGCTACAAAGTCAGACTTTAAAAATAAAAATCTCTGTGCTCATAACTAAATTGTACATTTATATCACACCCTTTCCCCAAATACTTAAAAAAATCTTCTCAGAAGGAGAGGCAGAAAGGTTTTAAAAGCCAGAGGTGGTTACCAATACCAAAAAAATGGTGTTTCCCAGGCACAGAGAAGCAGATACACATATGATTTCATAGCAGTTATAACAACATATATAAGACCTGTGCAAGATTTAGCCATAGAACATGCCAGCCTAGAGGAGAGAAGGTAAACATGTGATCCCACCACGAGCTGAGAAGCTACATCCACTTGATAACTACGGTGTCTTCATTATGGATGTGACACCTGACAGGCTGACCCTATGGGCAGGGGGTGGAGCAGGCTTCAGCCCTAGGACAAGCTGGGCAACAAAAACTGGAAAAAAAGAAAAGACAGGGAAGCAACCATCTCCAAATTACATAAGAAGGGATGGGAAGGCAGAGAAGGTCACAAGGGAAGAGAGCACTGCAGAGTGATGAGTACAAAATACATTGTATACAATTCTCAACAACAATAATAAACTCCCTATTTTAGAAGGTGATGTTGACCTCCTACATACATCTTACTTTTTTATTATTATTTTCTTATGTGTATTATTGCTATTTTTAAAAGACAATGTGTTTTCTTTCTCAAGCTATAGTTGTTATGAGGGAAATATTCATGTTTGCTTGTTATTTTAATCTTTGATGGATCTTGTTAAGCTATCTGACAAATTAAGAATAACAACTGTGCTTTTCTCTATTTCAGGTACTGTTCTTTGATCTTTGCATAAACTACATTATTCTGATGATAAAATCTAGAAATGATCATTATTGTAATAGCTAGTTACAGAGAAAGAACTGGGCCCAAACAACTTGCTCAAGGTCGCACAGCTAGTAAATGAAAGAACACACATAGAGCTCAGTGTTCTGGCCCCAGAGTATAAACTCTCAATGAGAGTCATAAGCAGACCTTGTTAAACGAGCAGAAACAAAGGGAAGGAAATTGTGACACTCATGCCATGGTGTGGACAAACACTGCTCACAGAATGCTCGTGAAATAAGCAAGTCACAAAATAACAATCTCTGTATGATTCGATTTATGTGAGGTTCAATGCAGACAATGATAAGAGAATGGTTATATCCAGAGGCTAATATGAGAGAAGACACTGATGCCAGTGTTTATTGGTTCATGGTTCCAGTTCATGAAGATAACATTCTGGACTGACATCTGTCCTAATGTGTGGATATAAAGATATGTATTTTGAAGTTAGTTTGATGATATGTTTATTGAATAGCAAAATAATAGAAGCTTCATCCCTAGGGATTATGATCTCCCTAGCCTTGGTCAGAGAAACTGCTTTGTGTCTAAGATGCTAATTAATACAAAGATTCTTAATTAGCCAAACTATTATCTGTGGTCAGGGAAGACTAGGGAAAAACATGTCTTCTGGACATGACAGAACCATTGTACTCATGAACTAATAGCAGCAGTGTTTGCCTGGGTAAGATTTCTACACTATCAAGCCAATCAACATTATTGCATAGAGAGGAAAGGGATAGCTGCCACCCTATGGCAGTAGATGGTTTTAGAGGAGGGAAAGATAGTTTTCCTTAGCTGTGGACCCTGGTAGGTTTACTATGCTCCTAGTAGATGAACACACTCCCATATGCATGTGGGCAACATTAATTAGATTTAGTGTGTTATTGGAAGAAAAGGAAAGACATTAAACTGGGAGGGTAATTGGGATTCTAAGAAATATTAAATGAGTGTGTTTTTAAATGAAATATTATAAAGTTAGTGTTTAAGACCAGGAATTTAAATCTTTTTATCCTTCTCACCTTGAAAGACTTTCATGTACATTTTGATCCCCCACACACATGCCAGATAAAAACCTCTGTTTACATTATGAAGGTGGATGATGGTGGTGGCTATACAGCAATGTCTCTATTAGCCTTAAGCCACTGAACAGCATACTTAAAAATGAGTGTGGCTCCTGTCTCATGCATTAGGTCAGCCGCCATCAACAAAAACACTGAAGAAAAAGAAATTCATTGTTAAATTTTGTGTCATCTTTAGATTATCATGGCAGACATATTGGTGAGAATGTAGATTTTCAAGTTAATCACAGCATAGAGGCTGGCCAGGTGAGACAAGACCATCTGTATTAATTTCCTCCACAGATCAGTGACACTGCTGTGACCATGGCATGGGTTGCAGTATGCAGGTGCTTATCATTCTTACTTGAGGGGATAAGATCTTAGGACTCACCTGTGCGTGATACAACATAACCTGAGGAGAACTTAAATAGCCTTCTAATAGATGGTGAAGCCAATGTCCAACTTTCTCAAGGAATAAAAGAATCAATTCAATTATATTGGATTTTTCTGAGAACAGTGCTACGCCCAGGACTATAGTGACTGAGAGAGGTCTTAGTGAATTTCTGTAGATAAATTCTCTTGAGGAAAGATAGCTTCTCTCAGCTCCCTGGATTTGCTTCCAACATCTGCCTGCTCTACCAGATGAGTCCCAAGACTCTCTAGCTATAGCTATACAACCTTGAGCTTTTCCCTGAAGTTCAGACTGAGTTCCCATCGCCTGCCAGATGTCTTTTGACTTTTGCCTAGTAGCCTTCTTGAACACAAAGGTCTGCCTTGTGTTTTCCCTTGTGGAAATCTGTTCACCTTGGTCCTCTCCATCTAAACATATGAAACCCATCTCTATTCTACTGCCTGATCCTTAAAACAAGTTATTTCACCAAGGAAATCCTGACACACACACACACACACACACACACACACACACACACACACATTCTCCTGTTTTTCTCTAAGATTACATGAAATTTTACTATGTTCAGGCCCCATCAACAGTCCCCAATGAGTGACTCCTCACCAGGTCTCCTGTGTTACACTCCTGTCTCCCAGAGTCCATTCCTACCATGGTAGCCCAAGATAGAATATGTGTATTGCCGTTATGTTTTATTATTCTTTTTCTTATTCTAGAGAATTTTATAAATATATTCAATGAAATATAATCATATTCAGTCTCCCTTATCTTCCTCTTTCAATTTCTCCCTGTACTCTCCCTGCAAAATTTCATGTCTTCTTTCATTATAACCCTTTAAATCCAATCTATACTGCCTATGTGTGTATGGATAAAGGTCCTACACTGCTGGAGCATAGGAATCCCACTAGAAGGAACATTCCAATAAAGAATGATTCTCCCTCCCTCAGTTCTTATCAACTGCCAATAGCTCCTTACTAAAGGGTGGGATCTAAAGATGACTTCCCCCATAGATGTAAAACTCAAGCTGCTTACCTTTGCACAGTTCTTGTGAAGGTAACCAAAACTGCCATGAGTTTATGAGTGTGATAGCCATTCCATGTCCAGAAAATAGCATTTCTCAACATTTCTCCTCATCATCCACTTATTCCATTCTTTCTACCTCCTCTTCTTAGATGTTCCCTAAGCACTGGAGAGAGAGCTAATAAAGATACTCTATTTAGGGACGATTATCAACTTATGGTTGCACTTACGCATGTCACCATGACTGCTGCCCACTGCTGATAGAAGTTTCTTTGGCCTCAGTCAAGAGCAGCATAAGTCTTTGAGTGTAAATAAAAATGCTTAGAAGCAATTCAACTACATGATTGTTGGACAAAATAAGAGTATCCAGTCTGTTAAATATCCAGCTCTGGACTTTTGGCCAAGATTACTGTACCATGCATAAAATTGTCTCCGGTGCATCAATCTCAAATCCAGTGAAAAGTGATCATCATCCCATAACAATCAAAGCACCCACTTTACCAATGGGAACATTATGCCTGACATCAGTATTGCAAAAAGGTAGGTTCTAGCAGTAGGTGAGAATAACCATGTCTTTTCTCCCCAAGCACCCCACAAAGCACCAAAAAGGAGAGTTTCTTTGTTGATTTGAGATTGGTGTTTCTCTGTCCTACTGCCAGAATATGTGGTATACTCACCAATAGATTCTTACCATGTCATTGTGATAGGCAAGCAAGAGAAATGGCAATAGCCTGTGTTTCTTTACTGAAATTTAGGATCTTCCTTGCACTATTATTTTATATTTAATAACTCATGTCTTCTGGGAGTAGCATTGTCCACACATGTAGGGTAATTATGGGTGAGGAAATAATAGATTACAGATAAGGAGAGAGGTAGAATAGTGAAAGTAGAGAGGCTTAATGAGGGAAGAGCTCACGAATATGAGGAAGAACAGATGGTAGGGAGAACAACACAGAGGAGGAAGGTATGAACAGCCTTAAGAAGCTGACTATCCTGGAACTTAATTAAAAAATAACTGGAGGATTAGTAAAATACAAGTGAGATATGGAGTATATTGTGGATGAAGGAATTAAGTGGGGATGGGGTGGGGTTTGGTAGTGAGCAAGTTAACCAAAATTGAGGATTTATGAAAAAGCTTTATGGGCACTCACTGGTTTGGAAGTAAATAGAATATTAAACTAGAGAAAGCAAGCTGCTTTCCAGTACACACACACACACACACACACACACACACACACACACACACCAAGCAGCACCAAGTTGCTGCTTACAGAGAGTTTGTTCTACTTCCCCACCTTATTGCTGGGCATTTTCATCTGTCATTTATGCTTTGGCCCTTGGCTGTGGATGGGCATTTCCTGTCCTAGCAAGGAGATACTCCCACTCTTCCTTAAGGTCCTTTGCACAAACTGTCCCATGTGCCTTGTACTATCTAACTATGACAGGCTACAACCGTTATAGTATTGGAACTTCAGTTATAACATTATGCCTCCAAAAAGAGTCTATGGACCATCAATTTAAAGTAACCATCTACATACCCATTACTTCATTGTCTCCATGGTACTTACCCTTCCTTCCTTCCTTCCCTTTTTCCCTCCCTCCCTCCCTTTTCCTTTCCCTTCTCTCTTTGCTCATTGTTTGTGTCTCCCAAATAGAACAAAAGCCCTGTAAGAATAAGGACCATCTTTCTGTGTGATGGTTTGAGTGAAAATGTCCCCCATTGAAAATGGCACTATTCAGAGGTATGACTGAGTGGAAGGAAGTAGGCATGGGTTGAGCTGGAG